>CAJNOQ010000714.1:0-42643 GCA_905250885.1 Didymodactylos carnosus
TAAAAGAGGCTCAAACTTGGTGGGTGATCAGCATTCGGCAAGAGCTATGACCACACAAAATAAGAAGCCCCTAGCTATCATGGTTCTTGAGTTACAGGGGACCCGCTGCTTTTGCGGAGTACTGTATATACTAATGAAAAACAGAGTAGTTTAACGTCTTTATTAATAATAAAAGAATAATAATAACGACAGCAGTAGCAGAAGAATACAGAAGAAAGATAAAACTGAATTAGTCATTGTTTTTGTTGAATAATTAACAGAAGTACAACTTTTGTTTTAAAACAATTGATCGCGTTTATCCATCGCTAAATGTGGATCGACTTGTGCTTCGCAAAATTCACGTTGATTATTTAAAATATCATCAAACGAAATATCTTCATTTGTACCACGTAAAACATCTAGCATCAATTTTGAACTATGTAAACATGGAAGACGACCAATTTTTTTTGCTAATTCGATTTCTGTTTTTAATTTTAATGGTGCCTGAATACCCAATACACTACGTGCCATATTCAAATTAAAATTATCACGATTGTTTACATAGTTTGTTTCGCGGTTCTCCAATATATGCCCTTGCGATAAATTTGATTTAACAGATGTTAAACCTGTTACTATTTTATTGGGTAAACCTGAGATGTTGGTTGTAGAAGTATCCATCTAAAAATACCATCTAATAGTTTCAAAAAGGTTTCTTTATTTAATTAGATAGCGATGAGATATTTGTCATGCTGAGACAGATGACAAAACTTTATAATTTAAGTAAAGAAATACCGAGTGCTCACTTAGTGTCGCATATTCAAATAGCAAAATAACATTTTCTCTGTCCAATTAATGCTTCAAATTTATTTGTTATAAAGTAGTTTACTGAATTCTATCAGAACTAGAAAATATCTTATTCTCATAATAAGATCAAAGTGAATAGAATATTCGCGTCTTCATATGTTTTCTATTGACGGTCAGACATATTAGCTACCCTACCCATCAACTTCATGAAAATTTCATGGTGCCGCCGTCGACAGCAGAAAATTTCACGGGCTTGGAGCTATCGATGATTCTGAATATCTTAAGCATACATGATTAAGCTGTTCCCAAGCAAAAAGTCGGCTAACGTCTGTACTGACATCAACAGATTGTCTTTTCGAAATTTCCTGTTATTTTTTGACAGCTAATGTAGTCATAGTGAGAGAGAGAGAAGCACATCTGGAATAACTGTCATTAACAAAGATTAGTCTGATTAGACAATAAGTAGCAAATGAAATTGAGCCATGCTTTACCGGCTTTGTGTATAAGCTAAAATCCGATACGAACCGCCATGATGATGCAAGTTTTGTAGATGACGTGCATTAGCGCGTTAGAATTTGTGAAAACATAGGTGCCTCGGCTGCCGCAAATTCTTAGCTTGAATCTTTGTTACTTTCGTACACACGTGTGAAGTTACGCATAAGATATATGAACTTACGAGGGAAGGCAACCAAGTGTTCCCTCGCTTTTAAGCTGAGACTCAGTTTACCGGGGGTAATCGAGATGCTGATTCCGCATTTCATAGTGGTTTGGGCTAATTTTGACTTTAAAGCTCCGGTTTTTAAAGATCTTGGTTTTAGTTATCGAAGGCCTTTAATCAATATCGCTGCGTATATGTGTTAGACATGACACACTCCAACTTCAGTTCAACAGGCCTTCGATAAGTTGAAAAACAAGGCAAAAAAAGAGCAATTTTTACACTATACTGCGTAAAAAAGCCGGTTTTTTCTCTCTTTTTTTAAGTTTTTGACGTAGAAAACTCGCTCAGAATCTGTCATGAAACCTTGAAAAGTGGTTTTCTGTAGGTTTCGCGACGCACTCTATCAACTGGACCGATCAAAAAAAATTTTTAGCTCAAATGGTTTTTCGGCTTGGAAACCAAGATCTTCAAAACCGGGGCTTTAAAGTCAGAATTAGCTCAAACCACTATGAAATTCGGAATCAGCATGCTCGATTATCCCCGGTCAACTAAGTCTCAGCTCAAAAGCGAGAGAACACTTGGTGGCCTTCCGTCGTTAGTCGCGGTATACTAGCAATCAACGTGGTGTAGTTCAGTTTAACACGTTGATTGGAGCACTTCCGACCAAATTTCAAGTATGCGACTAGAAATTATAATACTAGTGGCAATAGAAACAAGAAGCATACTGGATCTTGTGGCTACGATTATCACAGGTATAAGATTTTTGTTAACAGAAGAACCAGAGTAAAAAAACCAACAACGTGTATTCCAAGGTAAAACAGCACATAACTTAAAAAACAATTATCGTTTATTACTATATCATTCTTCTCTGAATTTTTTAGAATGCCTACATTTCTTCACGAAAATATTTCAGAACTGATATTGATACCCAAAAAATGTATATAAAAGTTTCTAAAAGAATTATTATCTAATCCTGGAAAATATTATTAAGAAATAACTGTTGGTTTCAAACTGAAACTTTTTTGTTCGTATCATTAGATAAGTTTAACTGTTTCATCTTTTCCTAAAAGCATGACAAAAAGAGTTGCTTCAGCCGTGTAACTTTTACATTTTTATTCTTTCTCTTTTATACTAGAAAATGACGTCTCAAAATGTAAAAAGAAGCGCTCATTCTTCTTTAATAAGAGTATAGATCTAATATGAATACGAAAGAACGGAAAAAAGTTGTTCTTTTATAATTTTATTCATTTATTTTTAATCGTGGAATCGTATGGTTTCATCGTACAAATAAGACTGTTATGAATTTTGCATAAGTATGACCAATATGAACGGAAAAAGTGTGTAAATTTTAAGCAATAAATTACGTGTTATAAACTGTGTTTATATGTTTTCCTCGAAGCGAACTAAAAAATTATATTAAATATCTTTGCAAATATAGTCACGTATATTATATATAAAAAACGTAATTTCACGAGAACTTCACATACTGAAAAACAATTATTCAATCATAAGAAACTCTATCTTTGTATAATTACATAAACATCGAGAAAAAACACAGTATTCTAGTTCTAACATCTGTGGGTATTATTCTTGAATGAGTGACTCATTTGGCAAACAACACAGTTCTGATTACTGAAAAACAATCTCGATAGTATGTTACTCAATATATTATTTTTACGCATCTAATTGCGCAGTCGTGTAGGATAAGACGAGAAAGAATGAACTGTTCGATCTCGTTGTGGTTCGACAGAAATATCGATAACCATTCTACTCACTGATAAAAGTCATGTTGTGAAGGAATTTATAGATAAATCTAAATTGTGCATCGTGTTAGCTCTAATTTAATTATCGATCATATGATAATGTATAGATATAATGTATAGATTTTGAAAGATTTCGATACTCGATTAAAAGTAAGCATAAAAAGTCCATTTAGAGACGTTATTTTGTACAGAATATCAATATAGTAAGTGCTAAATAGGTCGTATATCTACTAAGGTAGTTACATCATCATCATCACTCGAGAGCTCAACCAAAAAATGCATAAATCACATGCAAACTTTTTAGACGTAATAAATATATATATCGTCAGAACATATGTATATACATTGCTTATGGTAAGAACAAAGATGTGAGAAGTTCGTAAATATATTATTTTTACGTGATGTGTCCCATACAATGTTGTGTCAAAATTAAGAGAAGAGAAAAGAAATCATTCTTCTCTTCGCATTTTTTTTTGAAGACATCTTTGTTCTCCACATTCTCTATTCCCTGGAAAAAAGGTTTTTTTTCTCTAATCTCATGATTTATACATGCACGTATATATAAATTATACAAGTTCACGTGAGTGACAACAAAAAAAAAGAACTTTGTTCCCTTTTTTTTTTCTCGCAATATCGGTGTACGTAGATAGATCATGTGAAAGGAAAAAAAGCATCCTTTATAAATAGAAGAACTGTACAAACTATGTACAATTGAACACATTTCTCAGTGTCCTTCACTTCATAGAATAAAAGTGACTCAATAAAGTCTAAATTTCTATTTTTTGTTTTTAATATATTTTGTTATTTATTCTTTATATACAAAATAATAACAGACGAAGGTTTTTGCTTTTATACACGTAGAGGACATTTTTATTTTGATCCTATTGATTATTATTATTCAAACAAAGAAAAATCAAAATCAATGCCTTTCTTAGGACGGGACTGGCGTGCTAATGGAGAACAATGGATTAAAAGTGACCTTGGATCATGGGAACGGCAACGGAGTTTATCATTTAGTGGATCGGTAAGTACATTTTCAATACGACGATTGTGACAATAGGAAAGAAACGAATTAGAATTTTAATTCTATTTTTTGAGATAGAAAAATTAGACTGAGAAAGATGATATAAAGAATTTTGACTGTTTTTTATTTTCTATAGTCATCATCCAATGCAAGAAGCATTAGTGATGCTCTTGATGCACTGGAAATGGCAAATTCTGTTTATAATATCAGACGTTTCAACTATGTATCAAAAGTTAGTACAAAATAATTGTTAGGTTGTGCTTTATCATTTTTCTGTTATTATAATGTAGGTTGTTCAACTTCTTTCCAAAGAAAAACTTGGTGAATTAAGTGGTAATGCTCAATCGGCAGTGTTTAAAATTTTAAAACAAATGATAGACATGGGTATGATAGAATTTCTTTTTGAAACTAAATTAAGATCGTTAGTCAAACGTATAGTCTAGTGTTCATCTAAAAAATATTAAAATCAATCATATTTTAGTGATTAAAACCGGTCAAAATATATCGATAATTCAACGTATTCTTAATCAATTTCGAAATTCAATTAGGGATTCGTATCCATATTTTTATTATATTGGAAGTGAACAATGTTGGCGACGAAATATTCATACACTTACTCGTATGCAAGATGCACTCAAGGAAATTGAAGCTAGTTTGGTACGTATATCAAAATCATCATTATATTTAAACTTTTTAAGTTATTGTATTCAATATTTTTAGACAAAAACAAATAATGAACAAGATTCATCAGAACTACCAACTTTGGATTGTCTTCCAATTGAAATGCAACGTGAAATTGTTCGACGATTAGATAATGGAAATGATATAATCAATGTTGGATTATTAAATTCTAATCTTTATCGTGTAACCAAAGAAATATTGATATGGCGAGAACTGTGTTTGTTTCATTTTGGTGTGAATGAAAATATACGTGAAAGAATAATGAAACTTATTCAACATAACGGTGATGAAAACAATTTTGATTGGAAAGATGTTTATTTCAGACTGAAAAGGTAAAAATATTTCAAAAAAATGTTTTATATTGAATTAATAGAATCTGATTCTAGACGATACGGTCATCGAGAAGTCTATGCCGAAATGATTCATCAGTGTCAAATATGTAAAGGTTTATATTGGCAAGATTCTGGTCATTTATGCTTATATGAAATGGCTGATAAAAATCCATCATCCATACCAATTTCACCTACAAAACTTGTATCACTACTTGCACAATAAAAAGAAAACAATTATTTTTAATATTTTCACACTATTTGTTTTGTACATACAAATTTTATATTGTATTTTCCTTTTGTGCGTGCAATATAGACTATAGTCTTATTGATAAGAAACGTAGCCATCTCGAGATGTGTGAACAGATATTCCAAAATCAGTCATATTTTGCTGTTATTTTGATTTATATATATTTTTGCGATTATATTTTCTCATTGTGATTAGTGGGTGCGACTTCTGTATTTACTTCTTTTCTTATCCTGTTTGCTAACCTATGTAGATATACTCATTTTTTTATGTATATAGGTTGCAATGTTCATAATAAAGAAAAAAACAGTGAGTTTCAACGTTAGTGAGAGTAAATGCAGTGATTATCAATAATACCTGAAGAAACACATTATAGTTGTCGGTCAGGATTCATATTGATGTATTTCTTACGTTTCTCTGCCACTCTTAAAATACGGTAGTTTTTAACATTTCAAAGAACCGCTATTACTGTATTGTTTTAGAATGCAATGTTACATTTATAGAAGTGGAAACGTTCTTGGCGTCCCGGAACAAAAACTATTCTTCATCAACCATCGTTTAATTGAAATAGTTGTAGAATATTTTTCAGACGGTGGATAAATAATGTCTGGTAGATTGGATTGAGCTGGTTTTGCTTGTTTGTTAGTCTCTATGACAGGTGAACTTTCCAAAACAGCAGGATTCAAGTCAGTTATTGGATGATTGATCAGTAGTTTAGATTTTTCCTCACGTTTCACTCGTTTAGACATAGAAGTTAATGTTTGACGGTTCGATTTTTTTCCAGATATTGACTTTGATTTTTTTCCAGTTTCAGCAAGAGTACCAGAATATTCAATTTTATATCCAAGAATTTTACTTACTTGTTCTCTGTTAGGCCATTGATCATAAACTATACAACGGTATTTATCGGCGGTGTTTACTGATGATACACTTAAACGTTTAGTTTCTACTGAAGATTTATTTTGTTCATTGACTAGTTGAACAGATGGTATACTTGTATCTCCATAATTTTGTGCAGATGCTGACGATACTATTACCGGTGACACTCCAGAAATATGTTGTGTAAGCGTTTTCAGAATTGGTAATTCTTTTTCATATTTTACCAAGTTATTATATTTTTCTGGAAGAAAAATCTCTTGACTATGATCAGCTGAAACATTCGTGTCTAATGTGTACAACAATGGGCAATATTTGATGCGAGCTATGGAATACTTTTTTATGAACGAAATATCCTGACTGCTTTGTCGAAAATTGTCGATGGCGATCACTGTTGGCGTTGATGCACTTGCCGGAACTGTTGGCTGATTCGATGATATACAACGATCAAATTGATTTTTATGCAGATCTCTTAACCGATAACATTCATTTACTCGATAGGATAGTTCTTGTTCGCGTTCAACACGCAATTGTGAAAGTTTATTTTTCCAATCCGTACACGTATAATTTGACAATGATGGAAACTGCTTATTATATCCAAATCTATTAAATGTAGCATGGCTGATATCGTTTGTAGTTAACATTATTCACAGATCCATTTTAAAGTTATTTTGAGTACACTACGGTAGCCTACTAAGAAATGAAATGAAGTTCATCCTAGAAAGAATATATATAACTGAAATGATGTGGAAATATCAGTATGCGACTATCATCTATCTCCTAAAAATATGTGTCTCTTTTTAAAAGACTGCAGCCGTTTATTGACTTAAAGTGTGTTTCATAAAAAATCTTAGCCAAAATTAAGTTAGATATATCTAAGACAATCTTCTTGGCACACCTTAACTTTTTCTCAAAGTTTTGATCAATTTGTATTTTAAATGGAAATATAGTAAGCCCGATATAGAGTAGAATTTTTAGCCTTTTTTTTACAATTATGGCATTGTTTTTCTCAACACACTCGAAAAGTGTGCTTTGACAGTCCTGGTATTCTAGATGATTGAAAAAATGCCAGAATTCATGAGAATCCGATTTTGTTGAGAAAGACGATACCATAATTGTAAAAAATGGTTTTGAAAATGATTTCGGTTGATTTGCACATCATTAAATATGGCGTAGAAAGACAATTCTAATTCACTATTTAAGTATGATTTTTCCTTTTGTTTTGGTTCATTTATAGTATCTGCAGAAAGACTAAATAGAGTTTCAGCTTATGCGACAAAAGTAGTAATGGAATCACTCTCTTGACTAAAGTTTGTTTTAATATTTTTGTGAAATACATCTCTAATCATACAATAGTCTTCACTATTTTAACAGCCGAAGATGAAATCATAATGTAATACTAGAAACTTACAAAACTTCACAATATCAAAAAACTGTACTATTATCAATCCATTATGATATCAATTCACTTTTCTTTTAATAAAAGTAATCCCGTAACGTTAATTTAATGTCTTTTTTTTTATTATTATTATAAATCATGCAGTTCATCTAATAGAAATAAATAAGAGAATAACAAAATTAAAATCTACGTGGCAAGACCGCTTGTCAATTTTGTATCGAGGCAATAGAGAGTGCGTAAAAATATAAACGGAAATGAAAATTTTCTATAAAGAAAATTTTATTTGCTCTCATAAAAGAGTTTTTAATTAGCGTTTGTCAAATGCCATTTTATTGTTATTTAAAATTGTTTACCTTATCATCATGTTCAAAAGTAAAATCAAAAAAAGCATTATGTGTGACTTCCGTTTAAAACCATGGCAAAAAAAGTATATCCGCATGGAAGTTATTTTTTTTTTAAATTTTCTATAGACATGTCTGTTATGATGAAGTATTTTTCATCATATCATTCCGAATCGATTACTGTACGCACATTTTTTTTCGATAAAAACGACAATATCTATTCCAACGCGAAAAAAAACCTCGAACTCAATTGTATTTTCAATTATAGTTATTATGTATTTATTTTGAAATATGAGTGTTCGATATTCTCTTTCGTTTTCCTGAAAAAAAAGTACTCATAAATGTTATAAGAAAAAAATCTTGTCGTATATTTACATCATCTGCTCAAGAATCTCAGATTTATCATATTTCAAGTCATTTGAAAAGTAGGCATTATGAATACATCAGCTTCAACGATAAATTATAAACATTAATATATTAAAATATATCGTCTCTAATGGACGAGACGAAATAAGAATTATGCATATGGAACTGATAATATCAATTATTTATGGGATATCAGTCAGACATCCCATAAATAATGATTAAGCACGTAGCAAAGATAACAGAACAATATCTCGATTATCATGTTTCAACATTTTCAAAATAGTTCAAAGAATTCGTTTTTATTAATGATGAGAGCAAGTTTCTTATTAACGTAAGAAATGAGAAGTAGCAACTGAGTGATGCCAAGAGAAAATGGGAGGAAAGCGATGACATTAGAAATGAACCTATAATTCAATGATTTTGTGTTTAACTTTTTCAAGTGCATCTTTAAAAATTGGTCTTCAGAGTTCCACTCTAAATTTTATGATGAACCAATTTTGATCTGCCTAATTTGTAAAGGTCATCGAGTTATTTTTAGAAAATAAATTTTTCGATGACTTACACACAGTTTACTCACTGATTTCTTGCAGAAGTATAGCTTTTCAGAGTACAGTTTCTGTGGATTATCGAAAAGTTATTTGATAGTTGTTAATAATTTTTCTATAGATGGCTCGATTCACTGGCTGAATCAGATTTGTTCATCATGACATTCAGAATGGTTCTTTAGAGATCAATTTCTCAAAGATCCACTTGAAAAAGCTGCAATGGACAACATATTCGTGAATATCATCAAAAATAAATTACAATAAAGCAGAGTTGAATGATTTATCACTAAGGAATGTTCTCTCGTAAGCATCTCTTCTATTGTTTTTTTATTTATACATAGTCGATCTCTGGATTATTAAAATATCTTTTTGATAATAACAGTTAATAACAAAAAAATAACAATGAAAGTAGAAAACTTTGACGGAGAAAAAGCCATATCAAAAAGTATTTTTGAATACAAAAACGAGATATATAAATATGATATGATTATTAGAGAATAAACATTTTTGGAGTAAAAGAATAGAATGAATGAAAACCGAAAACAAAACATAATTTATACAAAAACAGGCGTGATATAGAAACTATTATTAAGAATAGTGAGACAAGATTCTTGATTACAATAAAAAAAAAAGAACGTTTGCTTGATTGCAACATAGTTATCTGACAATTTTGTCAAATCTTTTTTTTTCTCATGTTCGAGGATTTTGTCCAATTTTTTGTAAATATTTAATAGCTTCTTCATACACGTTCCGTTTTTGAATTAATTCTCCACGTTTTTTCTCTGTTTCCGGATCACCAGCCATCAAAACGTCAAGATTTTCTAAGCTAATATTATTTAATATTGATGATTTTAAGTCAAGTTGTTGAAATTGTTTTCGAACAATTAACCATTCACAACGTTGTGGATAGGATAAAATAATACGTTTACAAATAATATCACATGTTGCCAATATTCGAATTTTATATTCAAGAATTTCTTCAGTTAAATCGGATGAAGAAGTTTGAAAAATCGAATTATTGGATGATGACGTTATTAAATTTGTTGTGCCAATAGAAGAAGAGACAGAATTAGTATGTGGACGAGTATCTAAAAAAAGAAGTAAAATATTTAAAATTGACCAATAGTTTACAAGAAAACTTCTAAAAAACTCCCTTAGTAAAAAGTCGTACTACTCATCTGGAAATATTATTGCGAAGACTTTGTTATAAGAAAAGAAAATATATGGTTCAAGATAAGAGATTAAGTAGAAAATAAAATAGCTAACCGTTATTCAATGGGAAAGATTCATCAGATACATTGTCATCAATGGTATTTTCCTGAGTATTTTTGGACCACAAAACGTTGGACAGAACTGCAAAGATAAATCAACGAAATACTTTTTGAGGTTTCCAGTAAAATAAAATAACTGAATTATTGAACGAGTTACAGCTTCAAATTTTTTCTAAAGGAAGGCTAAATTTATGGTATAAAAAGAGTAACTACGCTAGAAAAAAAAACTAAATTTAATGCGTGTAGAAGATTCAAAACGGATATCGTCTCTCTATTTGTTAAGTACGATATAAGTGTCAGAAAGGATAAAAATATGTTGATAAACGTTGTCTACCCTTAAATTTAATACATACATGTTGAAACAAAACTGCTACGTGGTACAGATGATTGATTTGCATTTGTTCGCAATATTTTGGCTGCAGATGGTGATTCATCATTTGTACCATCGTTTTGACGTTTCAATGATGATGCTGATGTTGTTACTGTTGTTGAAGGTAGTGCTGAATATACAGTTCTTGCGTTTGTTGTTAATGGATCTTTTATACGTATATCTTGTTTCATTTGCTGCAACGTCCCACGATAAATGTGATTATCAGCGTATACAAATGCTTCTTCCATTTCTAACAACAATTCTAATTCGGTATAACAATCAATTTTCAATTTTTTTTCAAGTTCATCATGAAGATTATACATTCGTTGTAATAAATTTGGTCGAAGATAGAAAAATTTTTCGATTATATTTGATATTACATGACTAAATAAAAAGATAAACTGATAAACAAAGATGGTTAAAATAGCTTAAAAAACATACTTTGTTTTTTCAATCATTGTACCCAGATATTTTTCCATCGGTTGACGAATATTTTTAATATAATTTAGACATACGGTCTTTGTTACACGAAATAAAATATAATCACTTGGTTCTGGACCCTGACATGCGTACATTGCTTCTTTAATAAGACTAATTAAATTGGTTTCTTCGATTTTTGCTTGATGCATTTTATTATAAAAATCATCGTTCATTTCATGAATGAGATGGTATAACGGATTATTAATTTGGGCACCTTCTTCCACTTTGTGTAGTTCTGTTCGAAATTTTTGCATTGATGTAAATAACAATTCTGTTATATGTTTTGTTCTTAATTCAGTTGTTAATAGATTATAGTCATCGATACCATGATTATGAAATTGTTGTTCGATATCTTGTATTTTTAAGCGTAAACATTCAGTCAAACGTGGAATGGAATGTTTTATATTGTGAACAAGTTCTTTTGTTAATAGACGAGCTAATGCTGGACATCCACGTCTTTCAGACGGTATCGATTGGAATTTTGATGATTTAACAAAAAATTGTTCTTCTTTACGGAGAGCTTCACCTGAACGAAACAATCGACATATTATAAAGTACAAGTACATTTAGACATCTAACTGATACAATATTCATTTAATATACGGATTAAAACAAAAGCGTCTTAGAACGGTTACTGTCAGTTAAATCTATACTAACCACCATCTTGTATGTTTTCTGTTGAATCGATTCCATTTTCAACAAAAGAAGACGAAACAAAATGATCTCAGAACGAGTTAAAATTTTTCGAAAAATGACATTAGATTTTTAACATGGCCAAATTAAGAAACATAAGTAAACATACATGAATACACAGATTCGAAATGAAGAAAACGTTTTAGTGGATCAGACTATAGATATGGATACTCAAAGAAAGCGAGTCAAATAAACTATAGGAATGTAGAAGAAACAAAAACATACTAAGTTCAATGTTATTATCAATATCTTCCTGTGTTCGACATTTGACCATATGATAACCATGTTTTAGTGGTATTCGTTTATTATTAAAAACGTCTAATAGTCTATCTTCGGCACCTCGATCGACTAAATCAACTTTTGTTAATATTCCAACTAAAATGAGATAAATGGATGAATATTTATATTAAAAGTACTTCTTTTTCTTTCTTACTTGTTCTTTCTCCCTCTGCATCATACATTTTAGCAAATTTGACGGCAGCTGAAGTTTCAATATCATTATTACTTTGTATAATAGCCAAGATGATTGTTGATGGTTTATTGAGATATTCAGCGATAAGCTCTTCAATAATTTGCACAGACGATTTATCTTGATTCGTTGATGCTATCTGAATAATGCCCGGTAGATCAATCAATCTAAAAGAGACCAGTACATACAGTGTGAAAAGTATGCGTACAGATTGCGGATTGCTATTTTAGAAAAATGAAAGTGAATAACTTACGTCAAATTTGGTAACCATGGCGCTTGAACATTCAATGATAAAACTTGTTTTGATATTTGGTCTCTTCCTTGTGTAATACGGTCTTGCTCACTCTGTATATAATGGCCAATATCATGGTGATTTGAAATATTATCTTTTATTAATTTATTTTTGCTTTCTAATGAAGCATGCCAGTTATTTGCTTTTCGCATTCGTATCTCTAATGGACCTAAAAGATTGGATGAAAAGAAAAATAAAGAAAATAAAATTGAATTTCTTTAGTACAGAAAGTGTTCAACACTACTTACATTTTGTTGTCATGTGCTGTCCACCTCGTGGCAAATTGATACCCGATAAGGCCTCAAGCACGCTGCTTTTTCCTGAGCTTTGTTCACCTAAGACGACGATCGATGGTAGATCAATAGTGGTATCAACATCAGAAATTTTTGATCGAACTATAATAGAGGAAGAATAAGAGTGGAGGAAAAACGAAAATATAACGTTTATACTTTGATCAATTGTGCGTAACAAAGGTTCAATTTCTTCATCATAACTTTCCGATAAAGCTAGTAATGGATTATCTTTAGTTACTACAGTAGCTCGGTTACGAACAGACATATCTGAAATTAAGGATGAAAATATAAATAATAGCTATGATCGAGTTGGATAATTAACAGGGGATTGTATCACGAAAAAACTTAAGTCAAAGTCTAGACTTAAGTGTATAAAATTAGCACGTAAGTGCACATAACGAAGACTTAAGTCTAAATTCTGACTTAACTTTTTTTATGATACGGCTCCCGAATGCATGTACGTTCTGAACCACAAGTAACTTCCCGAACAATGGCAAAACTCAATAAGGGTTAAGAGAAACAATCCTTGTTTTTTTGGTCTATCTAACTGATGAAATAATGGACAAAAATTCCCTGTACAGCATATACAAGTCTTGTACTGTTTCAGAGATGTCTCGATAAAGATTATGGCTAAAGATAGCCCATGATTTTTCGACCACTAACCGACGATCAGTACAAAGACGCCTGTCATTGATGACCACGATTCATTGTATTTCTCCAAAACTATCACTACATGTACATTGTTATTACTGTCTAAGCGTACTTACAGCCTAAATCCAACTGATGACGTTCTTAGTCATCATGGTCTAACGACCATGCAATGTCGTTGCTACGGATTCCGTCGAATTTTTGGGGCAGTTTTATTTTGCAAAAGAATTCTACATTGCAAAAGAATTCTAATCAATAATTATCCATTCAAAATAAAACTGCCCCAAAAAAAACGTCTAAGAATCACGAAAGAAAGCATTTTTTTTTTCTTGGCCGTTAGACCATCAGCATAGATTGTCTTTTTATCGCTGTCTGTAGTCATGAGACTAGTAATACCTATGCCTGGACTATTGCACATTGTAAATTCGGGAATTTACTAAAGTTGCTGGCAATTTAGTCATTTCAGTCGTTAGTCGGCCAGAAAAGCGGACGACTGGGCTTGTCTATCAGTCTAGTGACTAGTTATATCAAGTGCTTAAATAATTGAAAAACAACAAGTCAAAGTTACAAAAGTAGATGCATCCGAAAAAAGTAAAAAATATACCCCTTCACAAATGAGTAATTTGAAAGGTTAAATTGTCATCATTTGTCTAAAGAAAGCCAATACTAAATCGGCGGAAGAGTGCATTAATATACGCAGTATTGAGATGTACAGATGAAGTGAAGCTCTGCTATGCGTAAAGACTCTAGTCTTGAATGTGACGCTTTCTGTTTTCCAGAAAGATGACAAAGCCACAAGGAGCACTTCAAATACTCTCTGAGGACTTCCTTTCTGTGGTGGATCTAGAAAAAATTTAGGATGGTGGCAAATTTGTATAAAAGAATAGGTTTAGTAATTTTATTTAAGAGTTTCTACTAGAACTTTCGAGACAACACGATTAGGGGTGCTACTTTACTTTTACTAATTATTACATTATCCGGTAAAAGTAATAAACGTTTGTTACTTATTACCGGTAAAAAGATAATAAATTTTGTTGTTTTATTACTTATTACTTCTTTATGTAATAATTTTTCATCATCTTACTTATTACTTTTTATTACTTTTCTTCGTATTAGTAATAAGTAAAGTAATAAGAGATTATTACTTGAAAAAAGTAATAAGTAATAAGATTTATTACTTGTTTCCAGGTAATAACTAATACGTTTTATTACTTATCACTTGGTAAAAGAATAGTAAAGTGACACCCCTAAACACGACTTCTACTTCTTTTTTTACCCTGTCTCGTTAGCTATAGTTCGAACCAAGTTAAGCTTTTAGTAAAACCGATCCTTTAAAAACGCGCCACATACACCGTTCAACTTTGTGACGCGCACTTCTCTATCAACGGTTCGTCTGATCAGTACGGTTCCTTCGAACTTTATGTTTGTTATATTGTATAGATGTGCCCTTCTGCTGGCAAAAATTTGTACGAGCTAAGATTCGGGAGATACATCAGAAACAGGTGTTTTTTACATTATGTTGATCAATGTATTTATCATCTTAGTCATAGGCATACCAAGATAATTAAACAATCGTTTATATCTTACGAGGTATACCAGCTCTAGGGCGCCGACATTCAGACGCAACGACAGTTTAGCTTTAAAAGCTCTCACGCCGTTAGAGACCTGCATGGACAATTTTTTTTTGTCCATGTCCGTGGACAAAAGTGTTTTTCTGTCCATGTCCATGGACAAAAGTTTTTTTTCTGTCTATGCCCATGAGTTTGTCCATGAAATGTTCGCGTTTTTTAAATACGTTTTGCGTATGAGAATTTCATTCCTGTTTAGAGACCTGCATGGACAATTTTTTTTTGTCCATGTCCATCTAATGCAGGGCTCTACACGCCGTACCAAGTTTGTTTATACGAAAATTTAATCATTATCCATCATACTTTAACAAATGCACTCTTACTGAATGCTTGTGTCGTACATGCGCCCAAATGTCGGCGCTTGCTATACTATGTAATCATTATTGGGTAAATAATGTTCTCTGTACCGTGTGTATGTGTTTGTAGAGCATTCCTATGTGCAGATGCCATGGATCTTTTCTCTATATCTAATATCAATTATAAACTGCCATCTGAATACCGTCGTCAGAAGTTGCTTCAAGTTAACCGCGCCAAAGCTGTTACGTTAGTAACTGTGCTCAGACTTTTTATTTCCGATCAAACAAATAGTTCGGGTAAAATAACTGGATAGCTAACTACCACAAGCCAAACTGCACAAAATATGCCTAGAAAAAAGTTCAAAGGTTGACGGATGATTAGATTAGTGTGATTGAGCAAGTAACATCAGTTTTGGGTAATGAGGTTGTTTCACGTATACGGATTAAACGCTCTGATAGGCATTAATAATATAGGCATTAGTCATCATCACTATGTCGCAATATTGTTAATGGTTGACTAAGATAGTTACTTCAAAACATGCTAGTAAAAATAAAGACAAAAAATAACGCAGTCATTGTTAATTCACATCAAAATTGGTTTCTCCTGTTTGCAGTTTAATTTAGCTCTTTGCATAAAACTTTTTTTCTGTTCAATAAGTACACTTTTTTTCTTGTTCAATAAGTACATTTATTCGTTTACAACACTATGTATACCTCATACTCAGTTTCTGATATTCAAGAGTTACTTACAAAAGTAATTTGCACAAACAATTTTCACTTCACTACAAAACCGCACATTTCAGCGAGACAGGGACTGATCTACCAAGATCTTGTTTAGTACTATTCCTTGCTCTACTGAGGATGCAATTAAAGCCACACTGAAAATCAATAGAACAAAATCAACACATCGAATTAATGTAAATTCGAATTTATGTTTAACATTGTATTGCTAATCCAGACGATCCATGAGACAATTTTTTATATAATCTTACATATCGTATGTCCTAATTAATACGATGGATACGAGAGTTATTTACCGAGAAAGCAGTTAATACAACTAGAAGGGAAAAAATGTTGAGAAGATTTCTACAGAAAAGAAAATGAGTCCAATTTTGGCTGTCCTCATAAGACAGCTTTTTTCATTCATCTCTTTGTTGTGCTATTGTACACCATAGGAAAATTTTTTTTTTAGAAATCTTTTCCATAATGACTTTTTTACCATTAGGATGGTAGCATTTACGTTTTGAACGCATAGTTCATTAAACTACAAAAGCAACAAAGTTCTTCAATTGACTGTATGCTTTTTGATCGATTTATATTGTATCCTGATTATTTTATTTTAAATATTTCTTGTAAATATGAGTTTTCCGGTTATAGCATCTATATACACTTTTCGTCCCGTCAGTATAAAAACCAAAAACTGAGAAAAAAATAGATATTTTTGAGAAAAAAAAATATATTGACGCTTAAACACATACATTCACATTAAATAGAAAAATAACCATATGTGGGACAAAATGCAGAAACTAACCACAAGGAAAAATGTTAGTTCCAGATTAAATACATCAACGACGAGAAAAGTCTTTTTTAGCAGATTAAATGTACAAAGGGTTCAAATGTTTGTCATCAACTGTTTATTTTTTTCCTGCTGTTTTTCTTGGTGACGATCGTTTTGTTGGCGAATTTCGAGTAAGGTTAGATTTTTTCGATGATACTAATTTTGATTTTGAATCAACCGCTTTGGTTATTGTTTTAATCGGTGACTGTTTACTTTCCAAACTAAAATATTCAAACAATGCGCAAATTATCAAATATTTGAATCGGCTGAAATTAAATGGAAGACACTGATAGATGAGCAATGCAAACAATTTTCTATCCCACAAACGATCATGTAATGAAAAAATTACTTACCGTTTCACCGGCTTTGATTTTGTACTGCCAGTGCCTGATTTTTGTCCTGCTGTATAATCTTTTTTGACTGATTGTTTCTTTGTTTTGTGCAAGTTTTGATGATCATCATCATCCGAAGCACTAGCTTGATAGGACGAAGCATGTCCGTTTATACGTTTTTTTGATAACGATGCATCATCAGTACTTTCACTTTTTTTTGCTCTTGGTTTTCTTGATGGTATACTTTTAAAATAACCGTTTGCACCTGTACCTACGAAGAAGTTTTTCCACCAAATAGTCTGTTATTTTTCAAGGCTGCATATCTTTCGTTCTTTTCTTCTTTTGCAAAGGCTTCCCCCACAACAACGCTGTGGGCAACAAGGCTGAAGGCTTTTCTTAGAGAAAATAATTAAAAAAGATGTTACTTTCTTCCCAATAATATAAAGTAAACTAATTAATTCTGAAAACTGTGTTATGTGTTTTAAAAATCGCCATCGAGACGGACTAAAAGATCTTTTTCAGTAGACAGTCAAGTACGGTTCGGATCAATGACAAAGCGACAGATTTCTTTAAATTTTTCCAAAAATCGCCTGTTTCCGACTGAAGTAGTTTCGTTATTTTCAATTTCTTTATCTTGACACTACATATGGATAAGATCCTAGTGAAGTCTCATCGAATCGATTTTCTTTTCAAACGAAGAGAAAATATATTACGTGAGACTTGAAGTATTTCTCCATTATCGACCATTTTTTGTAATGCTGTGCGTAGATGCAAATTGGTTGATGTACTCCGCTGAATATCATATATTTCCATTATATGATTCAATATCGCTTGACGTGATGATCCATTCCGTTTTTTTAATGTCTCAAGCGCTTCTTTGATCATAATCTATAAGACGAAATAGGTTGTTCACAAAATCATTGCATGTGTTTTAAACTTACCATATATGTTGGATGTTTCTTGGATGCCACATTTTGCTGGATGGATCTTGGCTCTAACGATGATATTTTTTCTAATTTTGTTTTATCAGTTTTACTACTCGTTGTAGGTGCCATTTTGTACGATTTCAAAATAAGAACGTAGCTATGAGAAGAACGTTCTGCGTTTACAATATCCGAAGTCGTTTAAAAATGACTATCGTGCTGATTTTGATAAAATGCGTCGAGCTGATAAGTCAAATAGACTTTTTCTCGACCCTTTGTCTCAGCACAATATATTTTTTTCGTTTCGTATTCACTAACGTGCGAGAAGTTCGATCAATTTTTATCGTACATATTCAAAATGTGTATGTCATTCGTAATCGGAATTCTAACACTATAGTCAGTTTTGAACAAGATAGTCATACAATTCATGCCGGACGAATATTCGGTATTGGGATACCGTCCTTCTGCTGATAAATATATCTATTTTGTCTTCAGTCCACATTGATTAAAGATGTTTTTGACCGACACTTGTCTCGGTTCAGACAGAAATGTGGTATTGATGATAGTATGTTGTTTTAAGAGAGGAATCGCTCAGAAACAGAAAAGTTATCTTCAAAACTTCGATATTGAGATATGTACATGTTCCAATCCACAGTGTCTACTTTCAGGATCTGTTAATAGTTAAGATTGATGAAGATTGGATGCAAAATTTAAGAAAAAGGCATTCTGAGGATAGGAATCCCTTTATGTTCAAATTTGTAATGAAAGAAACGAGATCTAACATAAAACAGTCTATTCTAGTCATCTTTTTTTCCACCATTTCTCAAGAACTTTTACACTATTCTATATCGTTACTATAAGGTTATTAGATAAGTTCTATTAAACATTGATATTCATCTTCTGGTGTATTCAATCAAAATTGAAATACCGTATGTTGAACTTCTTCCCCACCATAGATGGTCTCTCTTAATACACTAAGAATATCTTTTTACAAATTTCTTCAGAAAATAAATGATCATTTTTATGGAAATGAGCACTACTATTTAGAAGGAACGCCTAATAATACAATATTATACGTAGTACCATTATACTTTTTACTTTTAATTGTTTCTTTTTGCCTATTACTATAACACAAAAGTGAAGATTACAGAAGAAAAAAAACTTCAACTTGAAGCAACCGAATGTTTCGAAAGAAGAACCAGGTTAGGTATTACATAATGCTAAAATAATGTTTGATTCTCTAGATATAATATAGAGTAGTGGTTATACCGATTTCTGTTGGATTCAAAAGTTACTGTAGCACTAACAACTGACAAAACACTAAAGCTGTACAAAATGTAGATGATCATCAACGAGAACCCTACCGTCGATTTTTTAATACTTCTGATACAATGTGGCTCAAGTGAAAATTGCGCCATAATTGCGATCACAGGTTTCACAGTTGTGATTGTAGCAGCGTATCTGCTCTGTCACGAACGTAATTGTGCGCATTTGTGCTGTTACGAACACAATTACGACTTTTTTCATCGCCAATTTTATTAATTACGCACAATTGTGTGCATTGCGCGACACATCGCGGTGCAAGTTTACCGCAATCGAAACCTGGAAAGGCTTTAAAATTATTCATTTATTTTGTTTCTCATGATCAAACATTAATTGATTGAGATCGAGTTTGCACGGTTTCATGAGCATCCAATCGTAAATGCCTACAATAGTCATAAAGTACACACGTTAACAAAGAATTAATTATCAGGTAGGTCAAAGACGAATGTGGATTGTGGCAATTCATTAGCTCTCTGCTTCAAATGGAGTTAATCACAGCACAATAAAAAAAATTACTCACAATCTTCTTTAAGATTCATCTTTGAAAACACTTCTTTCAGCAAATCACTTAAATATGAATAGTTCGGTTCTTCTGCATAACCCAGTCGGCGTGCATAGTTTATAAAATGAACAAATTCTTCTGTGAAATCTTTACATAACGTACTGAGACTTGTATTCAATTTTTTTTGATAAATTTTTTCTTGTTTTTCAGTTCTTGATTCAGCTTTTATTCCTTGCCATGGAAGTTTTCCTTTCGCCAGATAGATTAAGGAATATCCAAGACATTCGAGATCATCTCGACGACTTTGCTCGATACCCATGTGGGTTCGTAACGATGCATACCTGTTGTTTTTACGGAAACAAAGAGAGATATTTATGATGAATGTTTTAGAAAAATGAGTATAAGCGAACAGATTCAATTTTATTTTGAACGAATGAGTCATCACTCTGATTTTAATGAGGTTTTCTGTTACCTGGCAGTACCTAAAGAAAGAGAATTCATGTTAGAGGACTGAATGATTAATCGGTATTTTAGAGCATACCCGTTAAACTTTTTCCTTCTCGATATTCAATATGTTGCCTTCTTCTACGATCTAAATAGTACTTTGATAAACCAAAATCAATCAAATAACATTGTTGACATTGTGCGAGAGTGCCCATAACAAAATTATCAGGTTTAATATCACGATGAATGATCCCACGCCGATTAATATGATGAATTCTAAGCATAAAATTAAAATTCTAGTAAGACTGTATCTTAATTCATCAAACATATAGAAAGTCTAGAAAAAAACTTCTCTGACGCTAAGAGTTCAAACTAAATGATGTAACCTACACCATGTAATAATATGTCGAAGAAAAACCTTCTTCCGGTTTGTCACTTGTTAAAAAAGCAGCCTTCATCTCAATATAGGAATTCAACACTTGTTTCACCTTTCCAGCATTTGTTGTCCTAATAAAAGCACAGTTTTCAATGAAAATTTTTTTCGACAATAATTAAATAAATCTTCTAAACTCGGACCAAGCATTTCCAGTACCATCACATTATATTCTCCAGCACTGCCAGACCAATACATCTATAATAACAAAGTGGTTATAACTTTTTCGTATTGTTAGATATTTTTACTCACCTTAGGCACACCCGGTCCTTCGACAATTCTATACATCTTACTTTCTCTCACAAGCTAAAACAATCCAAAATTGTGAGAATCATTTAAGAGGTTAATATTTTAGTTGAAATCATATGAAAACAGCTGAGAGTAGAGACAAATGAAATGAGAATAATTGTACTTGTGGATAATTTGTATCTTTTGATTCAAATTTCACTGCAACTTTTTCATCTGTCATTCGATCTATGGCCATATAAATGTAACCGAAAGATCCACTTCCAATGACTGAATTTATTTGCCATCGGTCTTTCAATATTTTTGGTACAATTTTAACGTTTTTCTTTTCTTTGTTATCATCATAGTCTTTCTCATGTTTATGATAATTGTAAGAATGATGTTGTTGATCTTTCTTCTGATCTCTAATTATTTGTTTCTTCAACATGAAAATAACCGATAAAGCGCAATTAGTAAAGAAATACAATCTTTTCTAAATTTACACATAGCAACAACGTCTCATTCATTTTCATTTATTAATTTTGTTTATAATTACAATTTTAATACGAAATCCGTTTGAAGCAGTATCAATTGTTCGCTAAGGAAATAACTGGAGATATTTTGATTCATTATCTACTTGATATGCTAGAATTATGGTTCTAAGCATATTTAATAGAAAAATTCTTGTTTAGTCATAAGTTTTTCTATTTGTTATCTACAAGTCATGATTTTGAGTATTGCGAGTAGAGTTACGTGTGGTTTATTTAATACTATAGTTAAAGTTTATCTTGCTGGCTTTAGTTCTCGTCAATAAGAGAGCTATTATGGTTAAACATTGGGCAAAAAATATAGCACTATTGGTTAAAAGTTCATATTAATTGTTATGTGCCATCAAATGTTTTGTAATTAGTATCAAAATGTTTTAGCATTGATTTGTAGTGCTCATAGATCTTCATGATATTTTTGCATGCTTCTGCTGCCCATTAAGTGCAAAAAATTAAAGCAAAAATAATTTGCGTGTATAGAAACATTATTTCTGAGGTAGTTGAGTCAAAAAGATGAATTATAAATTTCTCTCGAAAAGTGCCTGGAGTGCTGTTGACCATAAAATCGTTGTATTAGAGTAACCATGAAAATATAACACTTTAAATTAATAATGTGGATAGAAAAAGGTTTCGGACTGCATTCATGTGAAAAGATAAGATGTTTTTCTCCGATCTTGAATCAAAAATGATTAGCAATTTACTCGAAAAGAAATGAAATCCTTATTAGTTTTACAGGTTATACAGTCAAAGATTTTTTAGTTTTCTGTATGAAAAATCATTTTTTATGGTAATATTTCTACGGCTATGATTCTGTTCTATAGGCTGAAAATATATAAACTTCTTTGAGTTGTGTATAAAGCAGTAAATAGCCAACAAAATTGAATAAGCCTCTCCAATACATTTAGATTTTTCATAATTAATTATTACATGCTCAATTCCTGGTGTTATTATTATTGAGATCGATTTATTATTTACCAGTGAACTGTAGGTATAAAGAAGTAGAAAATCATTCAGATCTGTCAATTGTTATAGTAGAATTTTCTCATTTTCAAAAGAAATTCACGATCTAAAATACTGACATTAGTTTTTATGTATCAGTCATGTATCTCATTGATTATTCACTTTATTGTACTACTGTCAGAAGTTTATTTTTATTTTTAAATAAATTCAACTCTGCTAAATAAAGAAGCAGTGACAATCGAAGTCTTCGTGAAACTGTATTTTAAAATATTACTTTGTTATTCTAAGCAAAATCTTCATAAAGTATGCGATAGTGTACATACCCTGATGAATCTACCTTTCTTTAATTTGTTAAGAGAAAGAGATAACTGAGTTTTCTATTTCCATTGTTTTGAGTTCACACGTACAGTCTGTACGGATTTCTAATTATAGAATTGTTTTTAAATAGTTCAATCAGTGAATATTATGATGAATTTATAATCCAGTTTACAAATCATAGTAGTTTTTATATAATTTTACGACGATGTTCATTCGCAAAGGAATATTCTTCTCTGAGAATATTGTTATTTTTGTAATTAGTCTTTGCTCTTGTTGACTAATTTCTGCAATGTATTTTTACCATGTCAGTTTTTTTATCATAAATGACACCTAAACAATTTATTTATGCACTTGCTAATAGGAGAGTGTTATTGATGACTAAAAGTCTGTCTTGTAACGTTTATTTTCTCAATTAATGAATAATAGATGTTATTTCGATTTGTAAAGACTTATATAACTTATTTAACCTCTCATTGAATTATTTTATGAATGAACGGATTTTCGTATTATTTATATTGGGGATGAAAGTTTATGACTATTAGTGATAGATGCATATGATCAGAGAGTGTATGATTATACTCTGACTCTTATTGATTTGGTGAAGAAATAAATATCTTACATACAAATTGAAAAGTAGGTGATAAAGAGCAGTCTTATGGAACGCATAGGAAAGTATTCTTTATTAAAAATTTATAGTTTCATTAACATCGACTATCTTTAACTCTAAAAAACTGGCAATAATTTCGATTAACGGCGAAGACAGACCTTATTCGTTCAATTTTTCAATTAGAGTTGATGGTCATTCATCATACTGTTGAATTTTTTGTTCTTACAACTTCATGATTCTTTCATCCAGTTTATATCCAACGAGCTAGTCCATGATGTAAAACGCTTTCGGAAACCAAACTGTATATGATTCAAAAATATTTTTATGTTGTAGTTTAAAATTAATCCATAGATTCGATCTATCATCGGAATCAGACTGATGAATCAATAATGACTTAACATGTATCGAAAAGCTTTTTCATTATCTTACAATAGACATCATTTTGGTAATATGTCATTTTTTTGTATAAAATTTATTTTTCAATTTTTTGAAGAAATATTCATCAGCTTATATGTATAAATATAATTTGTAAATCCTAATATACCAGACGTTTCCAATTTTCGAATATTTGATATCTCAGCTTCAATTTTACCTAGCTGTGGCTCATTATTGATAATAGTTCTTGTATACAGTGGCGGGCCACCATTGTGGCAAAGTGTGGCAGTTACCACACCAAAAACTTTTATTCGTTATGGGTTTTCCTGTACGACTATTATTTTTAGAAGTTTCTTACACTTTTTAATAATATGCCACACCAAAAAAGATGACCCTGGTCCGCCGATGCTTGTATAATCATGATAAATATATACATCGACTTTTGCATAATTGTGATACACTCACGAATAATCATATTCAATCTTACATATGATTGAAAATCTGAATTGGTCTTCAGACTCTTGAAACGAAATCAGGAAAAAAACCTTATCTTATTAAACAATTTTTTGTTATTCTAAAATATCTTTAATTTATAATCAATGTTTTATGTTGACGGTATACATAAATTCATTTATCTTATAATTGTAGATGAATTTATATATCGAACAGATGCGCAAGTTGGTTGTACAAAAAAAATGAATGTTATTATTTCCTCTAACGTATGAATGTGAATTTAACAAATCGTATTAATAATTATTTCTTGAAGCCATGTAATTTGATGTCATATCTCTTTTTCTTAATCATGGCCAATCTAATTCAAGAAGAATAACTCACATAAATAGAGATTGTCATTTTTCTTTTGTTGTTGTTGTTTTGCAACTGAATTATTATATTCTTCTTCTTTTTTTTTTTTTCTAATAGTTCACATCAAGACATCTGCAATATAATAATTGTATTGCTATTATGATTACTAGAATGATTATTATTATTATTGTTAATATGTGTGTGTGTGTTTATGTCTCTATGTTTCCTCATTTTCTTTTCTTTTTTTTTCTTCTTTTCATTGTCCCATTATCATTATCATTTACATTAGACGGTATGATGATGATTAGTCGATATTACAAATATTAGGCTCGCTTATTTTACTCTATAATCGACATTAGAGAACATAATAAATAAACGTCATATTATTTATCTTTGATTTTGCTTGTTTTTTCGATGAAAATTTTTTTTAAATTTTTTTTTTTTCTTCTACTAAATTTTTATATTGTAAAGATAAAAACAAGTAGAAAAATACACGAATAATATTATTTGTGGAAAAAATCTTCTCATTGACGAATCGGGTACATGAAAAGAAGGAACAGAAAAGAAAGAATAGAAGAAAAAAAATCCATCTAATAAGTTGTTTAATATCAATGTATAGCATGTGTGCAAATATATTTATGCCTTTAAGATCAATTCATGGCATAGTGTAGAATAGAGAGCTCATTTGGATACTTTTTTTTTCTTTTTCTTTGTTCTATGATTAATTTTATATTATCATTATAGATATACACAGAGACAAACAAGAATTTTTACACATTATACATCTATAATATACAATACAGAGAGAAAAAAAAAAGAAAGAAAGAAAGAGACGATACAACAAGATAAACATTTTGATTCGTCTTTTTACTTTTTCTTCATAGAATTGTTGGTTGAACTTTAAACAATAAGAAAAATTTTATTATACCCATATGCTTCGAAAGTAGGTAATGCAACTGACTAGTCATTTTTTTAATCCGTTCATCTATATTAAACGGTGAAAAAAAAGTTAAATCAAGACTTTATCTCATTTTCCAATTGAAGAAATTAACTACAAATAATTAGTGTGATTTAGAGTGTATGTATCGAATTCTTCACAATAAATTTCACATTTCAGAAATAACCATTCATTGTAAAAGTTATACAATACAATTTCGATAAAATGGAAGTTTTAAGATCAGATTCTGGTGAATTTCATCTAAAAGTAATTATTGTATAAAACGTTTATTATTCAAAAGATATTAGTAGTTTTAATAATTTTGTTCTATTTTAGAATATCCAAGGATGTTCACCATTGCCGGGGGAAGAGGAAATTCTTGATGGTGAACTTGATGAAGATAATTTTTCGAGTGTAAGTGGCGATGGTGAACCCTCATCACCTTCAACATCTCAGATTGATAATAAAAGTGAAAAAAAAGAGGAATCACCAACAACTCATTCTCCGCCAATAACTACAAGTACCAGCACCATTTCATCAATAAATAATCTCTCAAGTACAGAAGATCGTCAACCAAAAACCGATTATTCTGGTCATCGTGATCGAATTGTTAAAGAACTGAAAGAATATGAAGAACGTTGGTTAGCTCATCGAAATTTTTTATTATATACTCAATCGTTTCCGATGAAACAAGAAGATCGTGAACGTGTGTTTTCACAATTATTAAACAACAACAATAACAATCCAGATGAACGAGATCAGCATCATATGTCAAAAGAGGAACGTGATCGATATTTGTCGAGTCAAGCCGCATTTTACTCACATTATCCACATTCACCACATTTATATAATTTTCACAATTTCAATCCTTATCTTGCCGAAAGGCTATTACCACCAGCTACAAGTGCTGCTGGTGCTTCATCATTTTTATCAGAAAACAAGGACAATCGTTTTCATTCGTGGCAATTACCAAGACATAGTCCAACTACAAATCAAACAGGAACAATATCAACTGCTAGTATCACAGCAACTACAGCATCGGCATCGACCACATCTGCAATACATCAACCACCGACAACAACAACCACAGAACAGTCGTCAAGTAGATCACCAAGCAGTTCAGATTCTGGAAATCAAAGTAATTCGGGAAGTACTACTGAATGGACATATGAAGAACAATTTAAACAGGTTAGTTTTATCAGATATCGTACAAGTGTAATAGAAAGTAATTGATAGTAAAAATACTTTTTAAAGCCTAGTTAGATAATTCACTACTTGATTCATCGATGAATACTCGTCTACAGTTAATCTTCATCCTTTTTTTTATTTTAACTATCATTTATATTAGAAATGAATCAATTAGAGTTATAGACTATAGAGAGATAGATTTATTTCTTCTGTTTGCACATCGTTTGGATTATTCTGCATTGAGCATGTTGTCTTTTATGACAATACAGATTCCTTTTTTAGTGGTGATGGCTTTGAGCAATAATTAATTGAAATGTTTAGTAGAAAGAACGACAGGGAAAGAGAGAGAATAATGTAACAGGTTCATATTCATTCATTCATTCATTCATTCATACACTTATCTATTATTAAAGACAATGAAATCAAAACCACATCTATCAATTTTTCTTCTCTTGATGGTGAATGACATTATTACTACATAAAATCTTTCTTTCTTAATCGTTATATTCACGCTCAGAGTATATAAACCTTTTCGATTTCGAAGCCAATGCTTTTTGAACACTTTTGTGTCCTATCAATTGCGTTCAAAAAAACGTGATTAAGGGCAATATCTACACAAAGATTTTCAGGAAATAAGTCTCTAAGTGTACCTGTCAGACATTTAATTAAAGAAATCATGATTGTTCTTATTTCATCCTACTAGGAGAAATTATAACAAAATATGGTCAACAGCTGCCAGATTTTTACGAAGACTTTTCTGTTTTCACTCGCTATACAGATAGTTTAAATAGTAGAAACCGTAAACGTAAACTTTACGATAAAATTTTCGAATTTAGTGGAAATAGATTAATTGTCTCTGACATTCAAGTGAATAGTAAGCGAGAATTTTTGAAAGAGTTTACGATAAGAGATTATCAGTTTGGTCCCAATAAATCGGTTAAAATAAGATTGAAAGTAGAATCAGTAGTAGTGCACAAAACCAATGTTTAAACTGTTTTTTCTTCTCTTTTCAATATTGATAACTAACTAATATGATATGATAAGATGTATTACATTGATTTACATTAAAACATAATTATAAACTGAAGGATGATGATCATGATAGAGTATCTGCTTTTTTTCCCTATTTGCCTGGTAAATTATAATCAGATATTATACAAGCCATGATATTATGAATTATGATTATATATTCTGGAAAGTTATGTTAACAGTTTTGTTTGTATATAATGAGAGATAACTATAAGCTCGTTTTTGTTGAATGAAAAATGTGGTGTTATAAATACTACTGAAAGTAGTAATAAAAAGAAACTGATTGGATCAAAATAAGGTCGAGTCAGTGCTAAGTCTCTCTCGTTAATATGACGACATAAAATTCTCATATGAGAGTGATCAATAGCGTTTGTAAGACGCACATACAAGAAATGTGTGCATTAACGACTGTCCGAATGATATAATGTCAATCTAGTGTCAATTATGTCAGTTGAGTCTCAATTTCCTTTTGTAAAAGTAATGTTAAAATATCCTAATGTTATTAAATTAATCACTTAATTATCTCAAACACGAAGTACCAGCTGTTGTTTATTATTGTTGTTATTATTGTCGGATAGGTTTGAAAGAATAAATTCTTTCTCTAATTTCTTTTTGTTATTCAAAATGTATCATTGATGGTAGTGAAATGCTCATTTGGATTAATTATCCAAACAAATTTTCTTACGATCAAATCCGATGATGATGATCAATTTATCGTTTACATTGAAACTAGGCAACATGTCATTACTAATTGCCTGTCGGGATTTCTTTCCCCGCTCTTTCTCTCTTTCTTTCTCTCTCTCTCTCTCTCTCTCTCTCTCTCTCTCTCTCGTATATTATTTAGATACATTCACATCCACATTAAGAAAACAGCAAAAAAAAGGAAAAGAAAAGCAATTTGTCATTTATGATATATGAACATATGAAATCAAAGTAGCCATTAAGTATTAGAGGGGGAGCTTAATCGAGCAGCTTTACTCATAAAAAATATTTATATATTTGAAGAAGAAAAGAGAGAATTATTAGTGTATGCCATTTCATCTCTCTAACACTATATCAATTAGTCGCACAGGACCACTTTGTCTGAATTTTATATAGCTAGTTTTTTTTTAAATTGATACACAATACTCTGTGGTATGCCAAAGATGTTTTGTAAATATAAAACATTTTGCTTTCCATTAAATCTAATGTCCTAGTAACTTTTGTTTTGAAGTATTGATGATGTGAGACGGAGCTTCACTAACCAAAAACATCCAATAAATTGTTGTTTTTTAAAGATTCAAATTTTTGTCATAAGTTTCGAATTATAAGCTTTTAAATAGTGATTGGTTTGAGTTAATGAACACTAACTGAAGAAGAACTATTAATAATTATAATAAACACTTTAGGGATATTGATTAATATTTGATTGCTATTTTAATATGTATATTAAAAAACAGATGGTCATCGATCATAGTTTTTGGCGCACGCGCACCATTTTGTTTCATATTCAAGGTTTCTTCTTTTAATATACCAATTTGAACAATGACGATGTTAAGGTTGAAAACAATACTAATTGTTATTCTTTTTTTTTTCTTGGTCGAAAAGAGTATTGTCTTCAAATGTAACATACTGTCAATTTGTATATTACTTTTTAACACATTGAACTTTCCTTATAACTCGAACATTTCCATTCTAATGTTCAGACTATAACTACTTTACTATTTGATAAAAATGGAAATTTTTTATTACAATATTGGACTTGATTAAGTATTGTTTATTATTGAGTCGTTTTTCTTTGTTATTAATATCCATCTTTTTTTTACTATAGTAAACAAATATCAACGAATAATTTGTGATATGAATCCAAGTTATTTTCTCATTAACTTTAGTTGAAGCAGCCGTATGGTTTACATTGATTAATTGAAATTCGATCAGAAAAGTCGTTCATGTTATTTTGAGATATCGTTATTTATGTAGAATAATTAAAGCAGAAAGAAAAGAGAACAAGCGATAAAAGAATTGTTCTTACAGCTATATACTTGGAAATAACAATCGTTGTTGATTGTCCCTGATGATTATATTCATAAATATCTCTCCATCTCTCTCTCTCTCTATATATATATTATATATTATATATATATTATATATATATATTTGTATCTGCATCTATAACAGACAGCAATCTCAATCTAAAGTAATTACTCTGTCTACTGTTTATATCAACATTTGAACTGATGCGAACCAAATTGTTATTCAAACCAAATAATAATCATTATCATCATACAATATATCTATCCATATTTTATCTACAAGGTAGTTGTTTTCGGACGTTAACGATATAAATGTTTTGCTATGCTACCGACTGACAACAATCCAATTGAACAATTGTTTATAAATTACTAGTGTTTTAGAGTATTTATCACAGATTCTATTTGGTTTTTAGCTGAATAATAAATATTTCATATTTCAAGAGATATATATTTCTCAAATCTAATATTTTATTCCTCAATGTTGAACAATTGAATATAAATTTTGATACGAATATCATTTATTGAAAATGTTATTCTAGCACAGTAATAGACTAGAAATAAGAAAAACAGATGTTATACTGTAGAGTTTTAATCGACCAAAAAAAAAAAAAAAAAACGTTTTTTGTTATTACGATATTGAGAAGAAATTTTCATATTTTATTAAAGTAGAATAAATTGTTTTTGATAAGAATAATCATGGTTTATATTTCGAAAGAAAAACGTTTTGTTTTTACATTTAAGACACGTCTGATATAGTTGTCTTTTTTTTTCTCTTTTCAGTTCTTTAAAAATACAGCTTATTTTAATATCTCATAAATGTATCGAATATGGAATATTAAAATAATGATGATGAACTTCGAAAAAGAAAGAGTCCATGTACATATATAAATAAATCGGGTTATCAATCAATCGTTGTTGTTGTTTTTTCGTAAGATCAAATCGAGCATAAAACGAGAAAAAAATGTGCACTCTTCATAGAGATACATACTCTGAAAAGCATCATTTATCACAATTACACATACAGAGAATGAAGTCCGGAACTAAAGAAGAAAAATGAAAAAAATATCTATATAAGAAATATCTATATCTAAGATAGAGAAAATGTTACGATAATTTATTTATCTAAAAGACTAAATTTGTTTTTAATACAAGACATCATTATCATTTTGGTAATCAATTAACTCTTTTTTCATAGACTGAGGTGATTTAATAATGAAACAATAGAATGATAAGGTTAAATGTAATATGGTATGATTTAGATATACTATATAAGAATTTAAAATAAAATTTTATAGAAATATACTATCATTATTTCGTTTTTCAAACATAAATAGTTTAAATAAATGTGAGTTATGTAGAGAAGAAAAAAATGATCAAGAAAAAGATTATATAAGATATGAAGAATAATATGTTATATCAATAAAATCAATTAGTATACAAATCTAATATCATGAGCATACTTTCAATTTTTAGGAGAAATCAATGACAGGACATTTTTTGTTGTTGAATATCCTACTACTACGGTTAGAGAGAAGTCAAATACCATTTAGTATAGATAGTGAGCAATTTGATTTCACTAGTCGAACATGACACGGTTTTCAAAGCAATGAACCACTACTTTGAATCCGGTATAAATCTTTACTACTCTAAATATCAACTTATCAAAAACAACAATAATAGAAGCAACAAAACGAAAAATTTCTAGAAAATTAGGTTTGTTTTTGGCTAGATATTCATGTAATTGTCCACTGTGTTTGAACCATAATATACTAAAGTTTCTTTTGCTACTATCAAACTATCAAACGACATCTCGGTTTGTCATTTTATTTAATTATTTTTTTCTTTTTTTGTTTTATATTTTAGTTGTATGAATTATCCGATGAACCCAAACGAAAAGAATTTTTGGATGATTTGTTTTCTTTCATGCAAAAACGAGGTAACGTATAGAATTTTATTCTATTAGTTAATATTAATAATTCCATTAAGTAAGATAAAAAGTTTTTTTTTTTTTTTTTAAAAAAAACGAAGAAATTCCTGTATTTTTTTGTGCAAAAAATTTCTTTTAAGCATAAAGAGAAAAATGCATTTTGAGAAGGCGCATGTGTTGTTCAACAGATTAATACAAAATGAGCAATCTAATTAAAGCTACTATTTTTATTTATACAAAATATTGTAGAACTCGGTAAATCATGTGAACAAAGCGAGAAGAAAAAAAAAGAAAGAATAAAGGAATTGTAGTAATAGTTAATTTAAAAACAAGGACCTCTTAGTCTAATAATTTGCTTTAGGGCTAAATATATTGATTGAAATTAGAGTTTTTCTGATATATATTGTTAATGTAATCATCTTTCTTTTATTGAAAAATCGTATGTAAAAATGCCTTGGAATAGTGGAAAAAAAAATAATAATAATCTTCAAACACTTTATTCATCATAATAGAATAGTAAATGATATTTAATTTAGCGAATGAAATGTACAAAAAAAGTTTTCTAAATAGGCTAAAACTATGAATAATAAAACTATGCTTAAAACCTACATGTATTTAGATAATTAAAAATTTAAAAGTCTTTAAGTCTTGTTGATAGAAAGATGTTGTTATTTATTATCAATTATTAGAATATTATGAAGTATTTGTGATAAATAATTCGTCGTCTTTAAATTTCTTTTGTACACACTATGAACAACAACTTAGCAATAATAAAATGAAAATAACATTTAAAAAAGGCGAATAAATTGGATTTTAATGCATATGGCTAAGAGTATTTAATCTTGCAATATGGACGCTTCAATGTCAGATCACATACTTTTCCATCTTTCTCTTTTATCTCTTTTTGATTGGTTTGGATTTGTCCTATTGTTTGTCCAATCAATAGCCATTCTTTTTCATTTGACAAATCATTGAGCGTGTATTTAAGTATAGGTACTATTTAAAGAATGCTTTTTAACGTATGCCGATTTTTTCATTTAATTGATGATTTTTACAACGATTTGTTTTCAATGATGAAAAAACAATATGCATATTATTTATGTATAGAAGAATGTGTTTATCAAAGGGTACATATTCATCAAAATTAGAATATCTTTTTTGTTTTGCTTTTCTTGAGTTAAAATAAAAGTAATTAGTCGGATAGTGTATAGGTATATATATATATATATTATTTAGAACACGTACAGATGATGATGATGATGATGATGACTTTTCAATCTTTCTTCGTTTTTTTTATTTTCAAAAATATAATTTGCTTAAGTGTCTACATTCTTCTTCTTCTTCTTCATCTACACAAACATATCTACACACAAATGATGATGAATGACGATGATGGATACTGAAACATTTCTTTTCACTTGTATTGTGTATGTCCAATATGTTTTCAACATTATATTTACCGGGAAATAGAAATCAATGGATATATAGTTCAAAGTGAACTTTGAAACAATCTTTTCACTTGTTATAAACGATCATATGATAGTATGTTCAATAAAAATGATAGCGGAAGTTTTTCTCTTTTTTATAGAAGAACTTTTTCTTAAGATATTGATTAAAAATCTTTAAAATATATCAAGGAATGCCACATGATGAGTGTCGACAGATGAATATAAAGAACAGCTTGTTTATAGTAAACTAAACTCTTTTCGTTTTTTTTTTTATAACAATATTTGGTAGAGAGATAATGAATATATGATCGGATTAAAAAATCAGTACGAAACACAGAGTGAAATCTCAAAGTTAACGTTAAGAAAAATGAGAAAAATAAAATTTTTCTTATATAAAATTGCTTAAAAATGATAAATTATAATACAGATACCAGTTTTATATATGTGATTTGAAAATAATCAATCATAGAGACAACATATTAGATATTAATAAAAACATGTATAATAGTTAAATACATCAGAGTAGTTAAGTTAACTTTCTTTTAGTATCATCAGTAAACGATTATCATCATCTTCATTAAATATTGTGTATTATTTTATTTCAGGTACACCTGTGAATCGTATCCCTATAATGGCTAAACATGTGCTTGATTTATACGATTTATTTCGTCTAGTGGTATCTAAAGGTGGTCTGGTGGAAGTTATTAACAAGAAATTATGGCGTGAAGTGACGAAAGGTTTAAATTTGCCTAGTTCGATAACAAGCGCCGCTTTTACATTACGTACACAGTAAGTAAGACGAATGATGTGTACATCTAATTTTAATATAATCATTGTCAAATTTTCGGTATGTTGATGAAATAACTGTCCTATATCTAATAAATTCAAATTAGATGTAAATATGTATATATATCTATATATCTATGTTGTAAAAGATTAATACTCTCCATGACATAATAAAAAAATTATTGTCAAAAGTACACATATACACATACACAGTTATAATAGTTTGGTGAATTGTTTGTTGGTAAAAAAAAAACAAAATGAACATGAGATGTCAGTTCATCGCACAAATTTAATGCCAATCCTCAATAACATATGTTCTTTGCCTTCTTTGTTTACATATATCTTACTCCTGTTGTCATTTATACATACACAGAGAACAATTGTTTACAATAAATTTCGTTTCCTATATAGTCTACTCAGTTACTTATTTCTATCAATTTTATTATGGCTATTATTATTACTATTACTGTCGGAAAAAATTGTTGTAAGTTATTATTAAGCGAAATAATATGGTTTTGTTGATTATGACAGTAATAAACGATTGTGTGTATATAAAGTGACCTTCATATAAAATAAAAACAACCTCCTTCCATTATGATTGCATTAAAGGTCTCAAAAGGAAATTCTTTTCTTTCTTTTCTCTCTAGTAATAATAGGAATCATATATAGAACATGAGACGATATAATAATATCATTGGTGATAAATGATTATATGAGAGAGAACTGTTCGTTGTTAATTATAATAATGATACAAGCTTCTGCGTTTAGGTAACAACAGCTTAATATACAGAAAGTTAAAGAATAATAGGATAATAATTCCCAGACGAGAATATGAAGTATTCAACAAAAAAAAAAAATATAATAATAATAATAATAATAATAATAATAATAACGATGTTACAATATTGCATTGTTCGAAGGGTCAGTAGATTAAAAGTGATATTAAAATAGACAAAAAAACAAAAAAAATTTCATTTATTATATTGTAGTTTATGTTTACTTTATTGAATTCTAAAAAAAAGATTCGTTTCATCGCGATCATTATTATATTTATTAGACATTTTTCTTTTTCTTCTTGCTGATGTCTATTGTGAATCATTAATTATATATGTCATCGCTTACTTTCAATTAGATGGAACGTCAAATAAAAAATTATAGTGAATAATGAGTGAGACAAATATTGATATAGAGATATCATTTCACAAAAAAAAAAACTATCATAGTCAATAATTATAGATAGACTTTGAAAATCTATCGCCGCCCACATGTTCAATTGTTTTTGACATAACACGAAAATTTTAATTAATGACAAATAATTTTGTTTTTATTTTTCTTAAATTTTAACTAAATACTAGATAATTTTTGTCTATTTTATTTAGATATATGAAATATTTATATCCATATGAATGTGAAAAATTACAATTAAGTTCACCAGGAGAACTTCAAGCGGCTATTGAAGGTAATCGACGTGAAGGACGACGACCCAGTTATGCATTTGTAAGTAAAAAATTTCATTCTTTTTGTTTTTGTTTTTTTTTTTGCTTATAATTAATTTTATTTTCAATCATTTAGGAATATTCTTCTCCACCAAATATTATGCCACCTCCTCCGCCACCACAAGCATCATTTTTAAACAGTCCACTATTAAATAGAACATGTAAGTTTGTAAAGAAAATTTAAATATTTATATTAAAAATATATTGTTTAATTTATAATATTTTAGTGGAAAATAGTCATGGACATGATGCTTTACAACATCATGTGGCATTTGCAGCAGCACATCCATTTTTTATTTCACGTGATAATGGTATGAACAATGAAGCACGAGCATTCGAAGAAGTAACAAAAGCGTTTGAACGTGCAAAACGTAGTTTATCACCATCACCAACAAAAAGAGAAGAAAATTGTAGTCCAGTAAAAAAAGTTTCAACAGGTGAAAAAATTATATCGACAACATCAAATAATAGTGGTCTATCGGCCTTCACAAAATTAAAAATAATTGCAAAAGGTTTGTTTATTAAGTCATTTTTTTTATTCTCAATTTTTATCTAAGAGACTTTTTTTTATTCTTTTTTTTTATATTTTATGATTTATTTTTTAGACAATTCTGATCAACAAGAAAAATCGATAACAATTTCAGTTGAAGTAAATGGTATATCATACCAGGGAACATTATATGCAAATTCAATTTAATTAAAACTTTAATGTTGTACATTCTTCTGCATGTTGTTCGTGAAAGCTCACCGTTTGGCTTCCTATTGAAGTTGCAGTGAATATTTTTTAAATGTTAGACGTTTAATTTACTTTATTCAGATATATGAGTAATAAAGACATGTATATCTACATATTGTATTTTTGATATAGAATAAAATAAATTTCAACAAAGTGACGTTTTAAAAATATAACCGTATATTATGTCAAAAGTCTAGAAATAGATTCATAAACAGAGATGGGCAATTCCATCTTCGGAATTGAACTTCTTTTTAATGGAATTGGCGTTAAGTTGAAATTACGTTTTTATTAGACTAGAGTTGAGTTAACTAAAGATTTTTTCAACTTTAATTCCACAACTCTAGTTGAAAATTTTTACAAGTCTGACAATTGTTTCCGTTTTTTGTTGAATTGTTAAAATGACTTTTTTTCTGTGTACACTCTCGTAAACAAAAGCGAAATAAATAACTGCTAATAAAATAACGAAGAAAATGAATCAGGATAAAATAAGCTCCTATAGAAGTTAAAGCGGAGTTGGAATTAGAGTGGGAGTTGAAATTCTTTAAGTGGAATTGGAGTCGAACTTAGCTGGAATTGCACATTTCTGTTCATAAATCATTTCTTTTGCATTAAAACAAATGAGCTAGTTTAGTGAATTTATATGATTACCTTCTTGCAAAGTAAATAAAAATACGATTGTCACTTAAATAATTTGACTGTTTATTCAATTTTCACCTTTTCTTTGACTTCAATTTATATGAAAATACTTTAATAAAATTTTTCTATTCTTTTTTTTTATCATTTTTTTCTTATATGAAAATAATCGAATTTCAAATGTGACTTTCATCTTATTGATCAATGATATAGTCAAAAGAGAATATCATTAATATTTACCTTGAATAATTATATTTTTTATTTCTTTATCACCATAAAATACAAATAGCAATAGTTAAAACTAGAAAAGGGACGGAAGTACAATTGATATATTTATAAATTTCACTATGTAATTAGCATTTCTATACTCAACAAATGTTGAGTATAGGTAAAAGTTTTTAAAAAAAAAAGAAAAGAAAAAAATACACACACGCACACACATAAAATATTCTAGCTTAGTTTAAAAATAAAACATTTTTAAAAACTTATGAGCAGATTAATAATTTTTTAGTTATTGCGAAGAAAAATAAAGTAGTAAAATCTACTTTCAAATTCCACTGTTTTTAACTTTATGACGCTAACTGTTTCATTAATGTGCCCACAATTATTTACAAATGAAAAAAAAACAAATTATTTTAAAAAAAAAATTGTTCATTGCAATTTCTTCATTCTTCGTCTTATCAAACAGACGAAACTATGGGTCATTACTAGTGAAATAATCGCTAAACAAATGAATAATAGCATAAAGTCATCACAGTTCATCACACATATTTAGACTTTTACATATTTTTGAATAAATAGAGGCTGTCTCGATCCATAGTAAGTATATATTATGATTCGCACGATTAAAAATGTGTTCCCTTTAGGATAAACGTTCTTTCCATCGTTTCTATAGAAGAGTTTTTCAAATACTTATGATTTTTCTGTATAAGTAGATATTGACGAATGTCGAAAAAATTCTGTTCAGCATGTTTTTGGCTGATGCTTATTTTCGATTCTATAGAGGTGCCAACAGTAAAAAATGGCTGTTTCTCGTGCTAGCACTTCAGCTAAAAAAACTTACGACCGAATTGAAGTTTTTATCAGAGACCTAGTAATTCTAAATACACAACAGACGAAAACCATAACACTTTTTTTCTTCGCTACAGCAAAGTGATTACGGAATATATTTTTTAATATATTTCAGAAAAATGATGATAATTTTATAAAACTTATTGTTTGTCAGAGCTAAGAGACGTTTTATTTTAAAGAGAACACTTCTTGCTATATACTCATATCATTTCTTTTGGTCTTCGAAAATGGGTGGAGACTATCTGTAATTTACTGATAAACACTAATATATGCAATTTACCTGCTGTGATGCTCGTAATGGTGAATTTGTTATGATATTTCGACGTATATTTACCTAAAAATTTGTACAACAGAAGTTATCAGGATTTATGTATAACAATCTACTTTACCTCTGAATTTTCTAGTCCATCTTGTATTGCTAATATTTTTTCTAAACGATCCAACTGCATACAAACGATACGTTTAATTGATCTTAAACGGTCAGATACTGCTTTCACATCACCAACAAAACGCATTTGATCACCCGATAATAATTTAGCTGAACGATCTTCGAGATTACAAAGTTTATCTTCGAGTATACGTAAATCATCTAATATTCGAATAAAACGATGTAATTTTGTTCGATTAATAGTAAGATCCGATTCATTTTCATCTACTGGTTCTAAATTACGACTAACATTTTCTAAGTGTTCTAATTGATTTAGAATTCCTGCCATAGTTTGGCCTAATTCTTCATTATGAATCAGATTAGCCTAAAATAAAATGATAAATAAATAAATAACTTTTAGCCAAAATGAGAATATACCTTTAATTCACGATGTTCTCTATTGGCTTTTACAAATAAGAAACTAAATTTATCTTTAATAGTGTTTAGACGATGTTCAATTATAGATGATTCACTGCTACCATCATTAAATTGCTCAGCTATCTCCATGGCACTATCCAGTGATGTTTGTAAATCATCTAAAATGGATTAATGATAAATGATTGCTTGCTTACTTCTAGTAATAATATTGCAATCTTTACCTAAACGTTGTACCTGACTACGATGTTCTTCTGCTTGAGAATAAACAGTTCTCGGTACTGTGAGAATCAAAGATATAATATTCATTCAATACAAGTTTAGATAGCACAGTACTACTTACAGAATCCGTCAATGTCGGTATATTGTTCGGCAGCATTTTCTAAATTTTCTAAATTTCTTTTAAAACGTCGCCATTGTTTCTGATTTGTTTTTAATCTTCCATCTTTATCAGATGCAAGGATTTGTATACGTTTCCATCGATTCATTAGATCTAAAATAATATCGTTAAATACACAATCTACTCTGTACATATTTAAAAAAGACTTACCAACAACTACTGGATCATTGTTCAAATCACTACCTATTAATGGACCTATTTCCTGATCAATTTGACTAATAAGCGCTTGGACAGCATCCACTTTTCGTTGGGATGATGAGAGAAGATGACTCTTTAAAAAAAAAAGAAATTTACATGTTATATAGAACAATTAAGTCAGAAATGAGTAAAACATACATAACTAAATTCATTTGGTGTTTGTTCAACATGAACACCCACGGGTGTTGCTGCTCGTAATATTTCTTCTTTTGTCAATATATCACCGTTTGTTTGTAAAAGAGCATCCTCAAAATCGGCAAACAATTCTTGTGCATGTTGGCTAGTATCAAATTCTTGTTGATCATATCGACCCGATTTTGGTGTTATTTCTGGTTGACGTGGTCGTCTTGGCGAGCGTGATCTAGATGGCGATGGCGTGAATCGTTTTGGAGATGAAAATGGCATAACAGCATCAGTTGACAAAATAGATGATGTCATGTGTAATGGAGAAGATTGTAAACGTTCTAATTCACGCTAAAATTGACAAAAGAAAAACGAAATGAATAAAGTTTGTCTGACATAAACAATCAGAATACAAAAAAGAAAAGAAGTACTTACTTCATTTATATGTAAAAGTTTTTGCTTCAATTTTTTAATTCTTCTTGTTAGATCTCGTAATTGTTCACAAAATGTTGTCAAATCATTTGCATTTATTGTTAAATCAACTGTTTTAGTTAATAAATAATTGGCACAAGTTCTAACATATTCAATTTTAGATTGTTTCTCTTGAATTTCACGATCCATATCCTAGAAAAAACAAAAGAAAACAAAAACAGATTTTAATATTCATTAATAATATTCTTTATAGTTAACTTACATCCAGTTGTCGTATCTTTTCCATTGGTGGAGCTTCGGATAAATGTTCTAAATTTGTTAACAATCCATCCAAATCTGCTAACCATAATGCAAGAGAGTCTTGTGTCAATTGGAAATCATCATGAACACTTAACATGTATTTGAGCTAAAAAAAAAACAAAACAATATTAATAATATTTTAACAAAAATAAATAAAGTTAAAAAATAGAGAATATTACATTTTTCATGGTTTCATGTACATTTGCCGTTAATTTTTCCCATCTATTGTTAATATCATTTACTTTTGATTTTATTTCACCATTTGTATCAATAAAATTATTTTGTATCATTTCCGAATATATTTCATTAATTTGTTGAATTTCTTTTACATCACCGTCCAATGTTCGTTGAAAATTCTATACAGAAATACGATAGAATAAAATTAATTTAAAAAAAAACAAACCATAAGATATATTAGAATTACTTCTAAAGTTTTGTATTCACTTCGTACACCATTTATTCCTTTATGTTCAATACTTTTTATTTCTTTTATAAAACGTTCATGATCACTTAGTAATTTTGATGCACGTTTAAGTAAATCATCAACATTTTTCCATGATACATTCATATTATTAAGTCTAATAAATCAAAAACAACAAAAATTAATATTATCAATAAATTGAAGATTATTAATATGAAAAAAAACAACAACACATACTCATTTTTTCGTCTTTGAACAAGTTCTTTTACACTTTTCCAACGTGTTTCTAATGTTTTCATTGATCGTGGTAAAGAATCGATATTTCTTGGTTTTATATCATTATCATTTAATAATAATTGTCCTAATGATAGAATATGATTTATAATGGTCACATGATTTTCAATATCAGATTCAATTGTCTAAAATAAAATTAAATATAATTATCATCTACTGTAAAAATAAAACTATAAACTAAATTTATTTACATTAAGTATTTCTTCATGTGTGCGTACTTCAACTGCATTAAATGTACTTAAAGAAAATGGTTGTTGTAGTTTTGTTTCAACATTATCAAGCCATAATCTTAAATTTTCTGAACCGGTTTCGAAATCATGTAACGTTTTTAAGGTTGTTTCCGTCTTTTTTATTCTAAAATTTAACAAAATAAAAAATTATAAATTAATTTAAATTTAAAAAAAAAATTTACCGTCGTTCAACTTGATCTTCGGCATTGTTTAATACTTGTTCTAATTGTTCGATATTTTGTTTGATTATATTTAATTGATTTTGATCATTATTACTCATTTTTGATTGTAATACTTTTGCTTGTCCAATTAAATCATTAACATGACGACGTTTTTCATTTAATATATTTTTTATATCTGTTTTAAGTATATCAAGACTAGCTATACAATGGAGACAGAACAACAACAAAAAACAAAATAAATTTAGATGAAAAATACCTTCAAGCGTAAGACCATTAATTCGATGATTCATATCTTCATTAACAAAATATTTAAACCAGTCTATTAAACGATTAAATCTCATATGAAAGTCACTATATTCAATATGTTTTTTTGTTACAGAATCAATTAATGTTATTAGTATTCGTTCAGCATCATTCCATTGTATTTCAAGTAAACTAAATGGAAAAAAATAAATAAATAAATAAGAAAAAAATTAATTTATTTTTTAATATTTTAATAATTATATAAAAATATAGATTATATCGAAAATAGAGAATGATAAAATAATACAAACTTTAATTTTTGCATTAATTGTCGACTATCATCTGGATGAAGTTCTGTTGACATATCAATAACCAATTGTCGAACACGTTGTAATTCATGGCGATGTTGAGACAATTCATGGTCTTTTTCCTGTTAATATATGTACAAATAATCGGACAAAAGAAAAAAGATTTTCTTCGTTGTTTTTTTTTTGTACGTGACTAGAGATAAAATTTTATTATTTATCCTTGAGTTCATAATTAGATGAAACAAATAGATTTTTATGTATATGATAATGAATTTTAGAAAGAAAAAGAAAAAAGGTTTCATTTGGTGTTTTTTTTCACTGAAATTTGAACCATTGTGTTCACTTCTTTTTTTTTTTTTTTAACACGAAGAAAAAATAATCTATCGTATATTTAAACGTACTTGACATAATTGAATAATTCGATCAAATGTACGATTTTCTTCATCATTCGTATTTTGTAATGTTCGAACCGATTTGACTAATGTTGTTAAATCATCAATGGAACGATCAGCTTCATTATAACGAAGTAAAAGCTAAAATGATGATAAAACAAGTTTAGAGCTACATAATATGTCAAATATAAAAATATTGTCCTTAAATAAAAAAACCTGGTTTTTTTTATATTAGCCGTATTTATTGTTTAATT
>CAJNOQ010000715.1:0-21524 GCA_905250885.1 Didymodactylos carnosus
TAATCTTGAATATCTAATTGGAGATGATATGATCATCAAGTTTTTCAAAAAACATGAGCAAGAGGTATTTGTATATAATAATCTTGGATTTGGTTTTATCAAACGTAGTAATATATTAGATAGGCTCATCTAAAACAGGCATGAACTAGTTTCGTTTGCGTTTACTTCATCGGTGTTAAAAACCTCAAATCAGTTTATATGTTGCTTTGCTCCTACAGTGTCCAACAAAGCCATAGTCTACTGATAAATAATATAAGCAATAAAAGATCAGAAAACTAATCTAATCGTCATCAAAACACAAATGTAAGTGAAATGAAAAGTGGCTCAAAAGCGGTTACCTTCGATTTAGTTGGTTCGCGGAGTTGAAGAAGATGGAAGGTTGCACCAGTAAAAATCTCACTACGAACGTCATAACTGCCAATCGCAAAAACGGCTGACACGATTCACAGTGACTAGGTAGAAATCGAGTAATTAGTTCTAATTACTGTATATCACAATATTGATTTATCTTCTCTTCATCGCTATTATGCACTTCTTTCAAAGCACTGACTAGACATTTGAGAGTTACAGGAGTTTTCAAAAACAGTGACATCTATCTTGTCGTGTGTATTCTGAATTAGTATACTTAGTTCTAACAAATATCTGGACTGAGATGTATTGAAGAGGTGTTTTCTGACGCTCTGTTGGCAACGTGATTTTAACACCATTCAATCGAGGTAATATCGCAGATAATTAAATGAGTAATAAATATAAGGCCGTGGAGGTGAGGCTCAAAATAGGTCAAAACCAGACATCGGTAAATTTTATCCATAAATCTCTACTGTCAACATGAAATTTGAAAATTTTACAGCGATAGTAGAGATTTGTGGATAAAATTTACGGATGCCTAGTTCTGACCCTCTAAATATTATCTTCTCCTCACCATCGACTTTTTATCGAATTTTACTTTTATCATCAACGGTTTTTATCAAAACCGTCAAGGAGAATAAAGTATTATCTTATTTTGAACACAAATAAAAACTACAGGTAAATCAATAAAAAACAGAAATGAGCTAAAAAGTACCGAAAAACAGTTTACACTATTCATTCTTCGATGCGAAACCGAAACAACTACTGTTCAACTTGCGAGGATCCATCATCTTCTTGTATATATGGATCAAACCACATGTTTAGCGAAATGTTAAACCCAAAAATAGATAACATGTCAGGTGAACCTAGAGCCTTTTGAGTCCGCCGCTTACTATACGGTAATGAATTTTAACTTGATTTCAGAACCAGCCTTTCTCTTGAGATATTTTTCCAAGAACGGTACAATCTCGTTTCAATGACAACATAAAAAGCTGTATGAAGTTATAGTTTTTAAAGAGCCTTTTACTGTTAATAACATTTTGGAAGTTAATAACACACGGAATGAATACAATAAAAAATAAACTTATCTGGAATCTGCTTCTACATTGAATCATGGACTGTAGTAGAAAAACTTAGAAGAGAACAAAGATATCATCGAAGAACAGAGATAAGAAGTATCATGGAAGAAATAACAGACAGATGTTCATTTATCAGTAATATGAAGATCAGAAATCGAGCTGATGAAAAAAGAAAACAACTATACTCATTATAGTAGGAAAACAATCTGACGAAAAAAGTCTTTTTCATAACTCCCAACAACAACAACCAACGGTGTCTAATCTATGGTATGTTTGATGCATAATGTTCAATTGAAAAAATGAGATGGTGCGTTTTTGAAAAGTACTTTTCAATACTATCCGTGAATTGGATGAAAATTACAATTTTCGAGATGAAAGAAAATTGAGTTAGGTAGTAGGTGGGACATACGATGTTTTATAGATGGTACAACTGTTATGCCTCAAAACTTCAGGTGGAAATGGACGTGGTTGGCAACTACAAAAATGACCAGTACAAAAAACAACAACAGCAATATGAATCAGAGGTAGATATGTAAAACGAAAATGAAACTATCAGTACATTGATAAATAACTAGTACATAACAAAAAGTAAAACGGAAAATAAAAATATTATCTTTACAAGAAAGGACTCAGGCCTTCTACTAAATTTGTTGTTTTGTTCTTATTATGCAAATGTTCCTTGATTGTTTGCGGAGAGTACAACAAATTTCATTCATTCAGACTTTAAATTCTTGTATCACTTGATTTTGCGTTCAATGCTTTCATGAATCTTTTGAAACACAAGGGTGTTATTGTTGTTGATCATCATCATTTGATAAAAAGTCGTTCTCGTCGTCAGAATGGTTTGTACTGTCTGGCTGTGGCTGTTTATACATTAAGGACGACGACGGAGAGCAAATTGTTGATGATGGGTTTGAAATTTTATCATCGTCTTCTTCCGATGTTAAATGCTTACCTTTTCCTTTTAACTTTTTTGTTGAATTCTTTAATGCTTGACGTTTATTGCAAAACCTGTGTGAAGAAACAAAAGATCAACATTTTTCTGCTTTTAACCAAAACTGTCAAGCATACTAGATATTTTTCTTACCATACTCGAATCACTTCACGATCGTGATTTAATCGTAAACTTAACGATGTCATTTCCACACCTATGGTAAATTCAACAATAATAATGACTCACAATAATTGGACTCTAAATACCTGATGGATGCGTATTGATTTCGAATGCATCATTCAGAATTTCCAGTGCCTGTGGAGTAAATGATGTTCGTCGTTTCCGTTTTTTTGCATTTAAATCAGTCATTAATTCATGCAAATTAGTAGGACCATTTTTTAACCTTAAATACCACAAAATTGCATAACTTTACATTGTGATGAGATCTTTGATTTCATACCTGTCTCCAAATTTGACTTCTGCATCGTGCATCCATTGCTCGAGAACAGGTTTAATTTTTGTTGCGCTCTTTGGTGTAATATCAAGCTTTTCAAATCTATTTAAACAGAAAGACCAAACTCATGCCCACGTTTTGGACTAGTTTATTGAATACGGAACGCACTCAAACACAGTTTTTTACAGAAAAAAAACGTTGTAATAGTTAGCCGTGTCTTTTAAGTACGGTGCGTAATCTCTCACATTATAGTGGTGAGATGAATGTTCTGATTGCGAAATCCGAGCAGGACTAGTCCATTTTGTATCTTGCAGAGCTTGTCATTTTAGTGACAAGATAATTGATTCGGCCTTAGTAAGAACTAACCTAGTAAGACATTTCTTAAAACTATCTTACCGGAATCGTGTGAGATCTTACTCTTTAAGATACGATAATATACGGTATTGATTAAGATCTGAACGAGATCTTATGACTCTATTTTCATTCACCCTTTGGTTTTGTTCTCATGTATCCATATAAATATTACCAAAAATATAAATTTTAGTGTCATTTTTCTTCAAAACTTTGCTGGTATTTGCTCTCTCGAAAATGTTCAACGACTTTTAAAAGAGTGTAGAGTGTAAGCCAACGTCCTGGAATGGACATTCAAAAATGTCAAAGTTCTATTCGCTCTTTAGCCTGTTCGACTGGAAGTTTTGATAATGTGAGACAGCAGACTCAAACTAGAATTAGGCCATATAAAAGAAATCAGCACTCGAACATATCCAGAAATTCTTAATAAACAAGTTAATTCTTACTTACTAAGATTTTAATAGACTTGCACACGAGTTTAAAGAATTTCAATCAAAGCAGTGCTGTGGCTAAGGGAGGGGTGTGTACACCCCTCCAACTTTTCAAGAAAATCTTTTCTCTTTCAAAATCTGTTTTCTCGCAACAATTTTGTCAGCGCTCTTGCCCAGATTTGGATAGCGAATCGAATCAATATTTAACGAAAAACTGCTTTCTCTTACTTTTTCTCCCAAACTGTTTGAGAGCAATAGCTTTCTCCCACGGCTTCTTCAAAGAGAAAAAAAGCTCAAAATGACAATGAAAATAATAACCAGTAGGTATAAATGAAATTATGTATTATATATGTAAATTATGTAAATTATATATGTATAAACGAAAATTGTGTTTTCTGACTTCTATGGCTATCTCTCAAAAAAATTTACACTCTTCCTGCTTTTTTCTCCCACCACGGCACTGAATCAAAGCAATCTATATCTCGGTTAGATCTTAATAAGGTCTTAGCAAAATCTTATCAAATCAATGTATGCGACTTCCAGCATATTCTAAATTAGATTTTTTTACTACAGGAGCGCATTTAAAAGGAAATTCGCATTATATTTTGTCCCATTTTGTATTTTTATATTTTGCGCCTCGGTCGCAAACATTAATTTTACATTATCTTTGAGTTTCTATCAAGGAAATAAACAGGAAAGTAAAAACGTAGCCAGATAAAATGTGTCTGCAAATTTCTGTGCAAAATCCGCAGCAGATCTGTATAAATACTGCTAGAAATCTGGTACAGATCTTTTTTACAATCTGCAGCGCTCTGTTACAAAAAAATTCCTTGAATATTGAACAAGATAATTGAAAAGTAGTTGCGCGGCAGATTCTAGAGCACATTTTTTTCTTTATGGACAAAATCATAGACGTGGAACAAAAAAGGTCTTCATGCTGATCCCTGCGTCATGCCTTACTAAGAAAAAACAGGCAAAACCCCGTTTTGTTTATTGCTGAAATATTTGAAATGTATATTTTTTCAGCTCAGAAACTTTCTTTAGTTCCTTTTAATATTTAAAGCGCGTTTGTTTACATTTAGAAGGTTTATCTTGGAAACTTTTTAAGTTCTTCTCATTCTTCATTTTGTAAAAGGCTAAAGGAAAATATATAGATGGCTGCTTGGGTGCTGATGAACAGAATCGTTTATTGGACCACGGAGAGAATGAAGGAAAAAATAAACTGGTACAACTCGTTTAGAAACGCAAACACGTTTTGTGTTTAAAAAAGGTAGTCAAAGTCATAGTAGTGAGTAGTTACAATGTATGATAGCAATTGTTGTTTTAATTATATAATTACCTGCAAATTGCTGATTGAGAGTAGGAAGGACCTCGTTGAGCACTAAGGGCTAAACCGACTTGAGTTTGTGTTAATCCCAATGCGAGTCTACGTAATTTGAATTGCTTTGCAAATTCTTTCATTTCATCTAAATTAATTCCATCCACTATTGCTCCGATTGTTTGATCTGAAATAATAAGAATGAGAATTACAATCTGATTCTAGAAACCGTTGTTTTATTTTAAAACATACTGTTTCTGTTTGGTAAGGCTGCCAATGTCGAAGCGATTGTTGGCTCATCGTCATCCACTTTTTCATTTTCACTATTATCACCATCATCATTTTCGGATTGTGTGATGTCATTATGTAGATTTTCACTCAAAATACTTTGAAAAAGAAGAACAATTAAACTATTCTACAATTTTACTTGAACTCCTACGAGCTTATCTTTAAAACTAAAGATACCTCTTTGATCTGTTATTTCTCTTGATTGTAAATGATTCTTTATTATTATCTTGAGAAATGACAGTATTTGGTATATTTTGTTGTTGCTGTTGGAGTGTTTGCAAGAGTTGAGGAGAATTCAAGACTGCTGCCTGAAATACATATGCTAGTGTAACAACTAAAATAAACAAAATTGACCTCTTTCTTACAGTTGACAATAACAGAGGATTCTCTGCTGCCGCATTGCTCAATATTTGTTGGGCACTGTTAATGATGTTTCCGTATTTAGTATTATTCGTATCTGTGTTTGAATTGAGACTCTGAGACGGCCAAATAGGTGAAACTGGAATATATAATGACGAGCGTTTCACATTGAGTTTATCGTTTTCTAAAAAGAATCTTACATAGACTTTGTAGCAATCCACTACCCGTCAATAATTGTAGTGCTGCAGCAACAGACGTTGCATTGTTTTGAGCTTCAATGGTAAATGGAAGTGTTGCTCCACCTAAACGAAATGTTTTTTTGTATTGTTTTCAAAGTGAAAAAATAATAATTACTTATTGTTGGTTACCTGCAAATAAAAGTTGTGATAATAATTGACTTTGAACATTGATTGATTGAACGTTTAAATTATTAAGTAAAAATTGTGGATTGTAATAAAGTGGATGTGTAGCTGTTGTTAGGAGAGCATTGGCATTTGCCACTTGACTTGCTGATACTATATTAATCAAAAAAAAATTATAAAATTAATACAACAAATGTAATAATAATAATCTACCTTCTGAATTATGACTAGAATATAAAATTGATGACGAAGATTTTGGCGATTTGGTTGTTACTGGTAATGTCATTGATCAACAGGTAAGTATGTAAAGCTAAACAATATACGCATATTATCATTCGTGATAAAGAAAATCGAGTAGACAACAATATGGTTCAAGGAACGGACAATGAATTTATACTCATGGAAGCTAATTGAGGATATTGCTGATTTAATATACTTTAGGTAGTTAAAAAAACTAAATGAACATCTCCATGTTTTCAGAACAAAGCATAGAGCTTACCTCTTCAAGGTTGAAAATGTTTTTTTATCTAAAATTATAAATATGACTACGATTAGTATCTTTTGAATATGTTCCCAAAACATGGTTGCACACACTCATACACAAAGAATATAATATATAATTTTCATCTTATAGTGAGCTAAATTTCTCACTTTATCAATCACGTCTACTCTTTGAAATTTTGATACTTTATGGTACAAGTATTACTATAACAAATATCTCTTGTCAATAATTATGAATAACAAGAGTTTATGATTGAACTGTATATGACATGGACAGATTTTAACGAGATCTTATTATGCTGTTATTATCTGTATATATTGTATACATATGAATTATAGATTTAAACAAGTTTCTTAATACGTAACTTTTGTTCTTTCTTCTTTTTCTTTTTTATTCAATATGTAAAAAATCAAACACAGTCTAATTTATATTCTTATCATAAGAATGTGAAACACATTTTACTTTATAAAGCTACCTATCCACCTTACCTAAATAATGCAATTTGATTCCAGTTTTCTGTTGTGTATGTGCATAAAAAGTAAAAGTAACCATCTATCTATTCATAACCAGATGTGTAACATAATTGGATCGTCGTCGTTAAACAAAAACAAAAGAAAATGGATCTATGCACGAAATAATTATGTACTAGTAGAAGAATAAGAGATATATCTTTCTTATTCTCCTTCTTTATTTTTTTTAAAAAGTAAAATAAAATAAATGAATCTTTCTAAATGGAATAGACAACAGACACAAGTCAACTATATAGACATATATTATGACAATAAGAATAAAGAACAGAGAGACGAGAGTATAAAATCAAAACAAATTAGTTTTAGTGTAAGTATACAATGAAGGAAAAAAAGTTCATTAATATTATCATTTCGAGTAAAACGGAACAACGATTTGACCAGCTAACTCTGGGGTATTACTAAAATACGCTAACACCCACTAACATCCACCAACACCTCCAAATTAAAGTCCGAGATAGACCTGTTCTTTGTCAATTAGGTAACATCAAACTAACACCGAAAAAATTTATTTCAAAGATGATTCTTTAGGACTTTTTCGTTAAGAACACCCACTAACATCCACTAATACCCACTAACATCGACGAACACCCAAACAAAGTGGCGCAAACACCCAAAATAATATGCCAGAGTAATCGCCATCCTTTTGTGAGCCTATTAGATCACTTTTGAACCCAAAGGAAACCTCACCCTCACGAAAACCAGCTTTCTCTCTGTGTATAGTAGATTTTTAGTAGATTTAGACTTTCTAAAGCATCTAAATTTATTACACAAAGCTTTTTTCTGGATGAAAAAATCTACTACATACAGACAAAGCTGTTTTTCGTGAGGGTGAGATTTCCTTTGGGTTCAAAAGTGATCTAATAAGCTCACGAAAGGATGGCGATTACTCTGGTATATTATTTTGAGTGTTTGCGCCACTTTGTTTGGGTGTTGGTGGATGTTAGTGGGCGTTAGTGGGTGTTAGCGTATTTTAGTAATACCCCTAACTCTGCTACCGGAGTGTAATTTCGTCATGTTTCTTTCGCATTTTGTTTTTCTTATAATTTCCGAACTATAGGATGCTTGGGGCTCCGAGACATCCCAAATTGAAGAGAAAAGTATGCTGCACATGTTGAAATGTTTCCGCACTCTACAAGACCTTTCATTCAGAAAATGTAATAAAAATGCAAACGCATACTTTTCAAAACTTATCGGAAAAAGTAGGTGTAGTATTTTTGTCACATTTTCTGAATGAAAGGTCTTGCAGAGTGCGGAAACGTCTCAAAATATACAGCATACTTTTCTCTTCAATTTTGGGATTTAGTGTCGACTTGTTTGGCTTAAAATGGGTAAGAACCATCTCAGTTTCCCCGGAAATTTTTCCATTGCAATCAAAGTCCAAAGTAAAACGTGCTGCTCTGTATTATCGGTATAGAACGGATTTTTCTGTAGATTAAAGTTCTGTTTTAAAAACAGTCTTGGTAGAGAAAAAGGATCTTTGCCTTAAAAAAAGGACTACTATCGACTGGTTTTTAACCTTCTTCATAAAAAAATTGTCTTGAATTTTTTCACTTCTAATCAGTAAAACAGATAGACTTCAACAGACTTAGTCAATTTCTTGACCGTACTGATTCAGTGAATCAACCGGTTTGGTATTAGTTTACTGGCTCGTTTCCAACTGTGGATTAAATGACCAAAAATATGGATTTTAAGATAAAAAAACTTGTCTTGGCTATTATGTTCGTGTCACATCTAGTGAATGTTGATGAATATATAGTCATACATCTTTAAATTATAAAGTACAACGAGAATTCTTAAGTACCATTACTATTTGTAACTTCGTATTGGTACACGCACTTTTCAAGTATATATATATATATATGTCGCATTTATCTCAATCAAAAAATCATTTGTTTTAGATCAACATTTTCAGATTCGTAGTGTCTATCTATTTTTGTCTCAATATCTACTTTATACCTACAAATTATATTATTAGGGAACGACACTCTTACAAGAACAACAAAAAAAAATTATAATCGATTCTTACTATATAGACACATTGAGACGACAATGAGGATGAGGATGATGCTATTTATGCAAATATAAACTGATAATTTATGCTAAACGTATGAGAATGAGAAAAAAAAAATCGAATACATCGACACATATAAAAAAGAACTCAAATATACTATTTTCCATTCATGAACCCAATTATGCACAATCGACAGTTCTTGTTGTCGTTGCTGTCGTCGTTGCGTTGTTCCAATATCCTTTTTCCTTTCTTTATTCTTATATTTTCTGAAATCTCTCAAAAAAAAATTTCATTATTATTATGATTATTATTATGATGATGATTATGATTATTAGAACAACTTGCTTCTCTTTTCTCTGTCTTTCCTTTTTTTTCTGTTCGCTCCTCTTTATCACAGCTCTTTATGCAGTTAAATTCATTCTTCTTCGTAGTAGTATTTTTTTTATTATCGTTGTACGTAGATTATTATTCGATTTTATCATTAACTCATAGTTTTTTTTTCTCCTCTTTTTCTTCCTATTTTTCATAATCAAAATATCTAATACGTTAATGCAAGTTGTTGAACATTTTATAACAATAAGAGCAACATTCGTTTTTCTCAGATGGTTACAAGGAATTCTGTTTTTGATGTAGAAATACTATTGAAAGGTTTAAGTTCTTTTTAAGAAAATATTCAAACACGATTTCTTAAACTACAAAATTTTATCATAAATATTTAATTTTATTGCAAAATAAACATTTTACTTAGATTTGATTAAATAGTTTTGAAGATTCTTTTAATTTAGATTTTGATGAGATCTAATTTGTTTGTCAAGAATAGTCAACTGTTATAATCTAAAAGAAATTGTTTTGTTTCGATTTCAAGAACGTTTGATCATGACATTGAGTGTTTATGTATAACTCTTAAAAAAAAATATATATTATTTTATATTTTATATCTGGTAAAGAACAAATTATATCTGCATAAAAAAAATGTTCTTAGTTTTGGTTATAAATTTATATTAAATTGAACTTATAAATAGCCTATAACAACTCGTTTACAAATTCTATATATTTTTAAAGAGAAAGAGAATATTTATTACTGATGTTACTGACACGACAATCTGATTTCTTATCTTTCATGTTCTTCTCATCTTCCTCCATTTCTGATATACCCTAAAAAGAAAAAACTTTCATTATGCGTGATTTTTACGTAGAATAATATAATGCATGCACATGCACACATTATTCAGAAAAAAAAACAGATAAAGAATTATATTTTTTTTTGATAATAAGATGTGTTTCAAAATAAATGTCGTGCGTAGTTGATAGTTTAGGCAATTTTAAATTTTTTCTTTTTCTCCGATTTCTTTCTTTTTTTTTTTGTTTTTTTTTCGTTTTGTTGTGTCCATTACTAGAGAATGTGTTAGTTTTTCTTCTTCTTTAAGTTCATCTACGTTAGATCAATTTTTATACATTATTTTATTTTCTGTACTGAGGACATTTGATGTAAAAAGTTAGAGCGTCTATATAAATTATCATCGATTCTAAGTAGATTCATATTAGAGCAAAAACTTCTGTCTTTTTTATTCTTGTACCAAGATAGACAACTATAAAAAAAAAAAAGAAAAATTCCTGTTTCTGTTTTATCTAGAAATTGAGAATAAGAAGGAATCATCAACGTCATGGATAAGATTATGTTTATCAGAGGAGGAAAAAAAAAGAATTGGACAAACATTTTTTTTTTTTTCAACAAAAAAGAAAAAAAGAAAATGGATAGAAAATATTTATGAACAAATAGAGATCATTATCATTAGAGATATATGACAATAGAAAAACGATGGGTTTTTAACAACATCGTCGATGATGAATAAAAGAAAAAAATTCAATCAATAATTAGGTAGAGAAAAACTATCTGTGCATGTGTATTTATCAATGTTCGCACGTGTGACCGATCTCTCAGCAATTATCAGTGAGAATCAAACAGAAACTGAATATGTCGGTAGATGAATATTTTTTTACATTGCATAGAACAAATTCCTCATTTTATTCGTAAAACATTTGATAGTTACGTAAAAATTAGCATCATATGCGACAGGAAGATGAGAAGGACCAATAAACGTCAATGAATATTAGAGCATGAAATTGACTGCTTTAAAGTCTAGTATGTCATTTGAACGAAGTTGAAAATGAAAAACGAATTGAATAATTGTATGTGGATGAAAATAAATAAAATAATTGAATTATTCTTGTCTTCGTTCAGTTAATTTAGAGTTGATTACATACGATGCGCTAATATCAGTGACTAGAACTAGAAAAATTTAGCTCAACAGCTTGGAAAAATTTTCTTTTTTGAGTATAAGATGCCGATAATTCAAAGTTCAAGCACTTTCTTTTTTTACGTTTTTTTTACACATGGTTGGTTAAAGCTCGTCGAGCTTATTACGAAAAAGTAGTTTTTTATTTTTTAAAAAATACCTTTGAAAAAAGCATTTTGGAGAAAAGTCCAAAATTTGAACGTAGACTAAAAATGGAAAAAATGGCTCAGTTTTGAAAAACATGTCAAACTTTATCTGAATATTTTTTTAACGTCTGAAATTAATTTTTCAGAATGAAAAATAGAATCTCAAGACATTAGTTAGACATTTTTAGAAAACACATTTTCAATCGAATTATTCAGCGGGAACTGGATTCCTGAAATGCCCCTAATCGAGTTTATAGATCTATCTAGTATTTTGGTTTACAGATGAAGTTGATCTTTTTATGCCAATCGAACTTTCACTCAACAGGGAACAACGATATGCATTGCTTCGTTTTTGAGAAAAGTCAATTTTCTTAAAAAATGACCGTTTTTTAAACGGCGAAGTGATTTTTCTCTAAATATATCACTTTAAACTCAAATACAATTAAATTCTACTGACATAGGTTAAAAACATCGTAAAATCCGATGAAAATACTTTTGAGCTGTTCGTGAGGTTTTCGGACGTTTTTTTAGAAATCCGGTTTTCTAGAAAATCTTTTCTCTTTAAACAATTTCAGTTGATAGAAAATTCAATTCTGAACGAAATGAGATATTCCCGAGCATTCTAGGTGAATTCCTAGCTGAGATATTCGTTATCAATACTATAATACCCTAGACAAAATCCTACGTACTTCCTGTCTACTTTCTACTGGGATCTTACAGAATCCTAACATTTAGGATCCATCTAATAACTTCCTAACAGGAGCCTGAAATGCTAAGATCCTACTAGGATTTAGCTTAAGTTTGTTTAGGATCCTAACAGCATCTTAGAAAATCCTATGGCTGTCGGATATACCTCATTTCATTAGGATTCTGTAGAATTTGGTTAGGATCCTAAGAGATTAAAGCCAAATCCTAGTAGAATATTGGTAGGTTATGTCTCGGATCCTGTGAGAAAACTCATAGGATTTTGCTAGGGTACCAGCTTTTCTAAGAATATTTCATAATGCTAATAATCAGAAGTCATAAAACTGACTACTTACAAGATGAGTACAGAAACAATATCTACACACTGTTTGACTTCAGGTGATATTATCGATCTGTTGACATTTGTATGCAGGATAATTTTACTCTATCTTATTGGTAGGACTGTATAAGAGTATGGGTAAGAAAATAGGATGTTGAGTACGCAAATGTCTTGCCCTGTACATCTCTAATCATATACAGCATTGATGCATGATAAATGAACGTCATACTCGAAAAGAACTTGCTGATAAGATTATCTATATTCGAGCACTTATTCCGGTGAAAGAAACTTTGCATGTTGTTTACTGAGCATTTCGCGTACTTTTCTTCTGACAACTCGGTTCAATTCAAGAAAACAAGAGAATAGAAAATATCCAATGTGACTCGTGCGGATTGAATATTTTCTACACAAAGATCAAGTTTTTTCTACTATATCGATAGATAAATCGAACTGTGTGCCCAGATTGTCAAAATCGGGAAACTAGCCACATATTGTGTGATTTCCGGTGAAATCTGAGAGACCGATGATATGTATAGTAACAATACATTATAACGACAAGAAACCATCAGATATAATCATACAATAAACTAATAGTTTATAAGCGCAATTAATCAATCGATTAATCGTACGCTTAATTGCGATGTTTAAGCTGAAATTTTTACTGATTAATCGCAATTTCGAGAAAAAATCGTTGATAAATCTCGATTAAGCGCGATTTCGGCAAAAATCAGGTTTAATCGAGATTTATTGACGATTTTTTCTCAAAATTGCCATTAATGGACTTATTTATTACGCTTAATTAGCCATTTCTTCTCGATTTTGACGGCATAGATGCTAACGTTTCCGATAATAATATAGTCGACTTGACTTGACGGCTTTTAGGGCATGTAATACTGGGTGTACACCTGTGAAAAAAAACATGTCCATCTTTGCCAAAATGAATCCGTGAATGAGCAATGCTCCATTTTTATGCTGCGCAAAATTTCATGTGACAATACCAATTTTATTTGTTAAAATAATTCAAAATAATTTGTACGATATCAATAACTAACACTTTATTTTATTTAAAATGTAGAAGCAAATGAGTAAAAATACTATAAATTCCAGAAGAGACAGACATTAGAATCTAAATGACTTTACTTCTCATTTATAGAATAGATGTATCACAAGTAGCGTTAATCACCAAGAACTTTGCAATATTAATTTATTCATCTCTCAATAAAATGTTAATGACATAGATGAAGAGGAATCTCTATTTCATCCAACAAACAACTACCGTTTTAGGCACGCATATCCGTTTTACAGGCAATTTTCAATTTGATCTAATGGAAAATCTCGAATTATAATCAATCATAAATTTTGTATTCATAGAATAGTGAGAAAATTTTATAATAAAATTAGAAGGTAGGTTAATTTACTCTACATGTTCACTTATATTTGTTTCCTGCAAACTCGATCTAGTAGAGGCTTCAAGTGGAATATGTAAATAAACTATCGATCTTCGATCATTAATTGGGCCTTGATTACTTTATAAAATGCAAAACCGTCGATTACAAGAGTCATATTTTAAAAAGATAAACCTAGAACGCATTCAGTAAATCATGATCAGGTCAAAGAATCTTACTGTGAGATCTTATAAGATTCTTGTACGATTTCGTAAGATTTATATAAGAATTTGTAAGATTCAGTAAGAAACATAGAAACTGATTCCTGATGTAAGATCTTATAGTAAGATTTCATCAGATTTCGTAAGATTCTTGTATGATTTTTATAAGATTTTATAAGATCATGTAAGATCTTGATCTGATTTTTTGACCTGGGTGTACACTAAACAGAAATAACTAAGAAAGAACCTTTTGAGAAAGTTAAAGGTCTCATGAAGAATCATAATAGTTGACTCGATGTAAAAATTGATGAGATCTTAAACTATGATCTAGACTTTTTAGAATTTATAGTAAAGGTATAATAGCAGCTCAGATATGAACTCTTTTCTATTGATACTCGTTGAAAAGAGAATAATTGTGGTAAAATAAACGGACACATTTCAAAAGAGTCGAGGAAAATAAAATTGGCCAAAACATCTCATTCCAACAATGTCATGTATTCTAATGAAGAAAATGAGAGAAAGAGGAAGAGTAGTTGTTGCAAGATACAGACAACAATATTTATTTCTGTCCTGCTCTCTTTTGAAAACCCTTCCTATTCTAAACAATCGATCATTCATTTATGAAGTATGTAATTCGAAAATTTCAAATCAACACTGACATTTTTTGTGTACTGTCTTGTTCAACGGCAATTTAACTGATTAATTGGAAAAAAACGATTGACTTTTCCGGAAATAGTTTGATACATGTTGTTGTCTTTTCTTTCTTTTCTTCCGTCTCATATAGCTATACCCGATCATCGATCCATCACCTTATCAATTATGTATTTAGACGAAGAAATGAACAAGTTCAAGTTCGATTTTACTCTAGACATACATCAACATTTTCTTCATGTCTTTTGATTTGACTTGGATTAGTCAATTTAAAACCTATATTGGGCTTGGACCTAGGCTTGTTTTTTAATCTCAGTTGCATTTGTTAGATATTTCAAGGCATCAATCGAGACTTTTAGACAGCAATATATTAAAAATATTTTATTCTGTGACAAGTCTCAGAGATGCATGATCCGCGGCATAATGATCTTCAATAGAAGTGAAATTAAAAACTACAAATCGAGTTTCAAAACTCATTTACCGACGAAGTGAAGAGAATCCAGGGTACGGATAGAGCCATGGCATTCACTGGGTTTACAACCATTGATAACAAGCGACTCCTTATAGGATGAACGGTAAGGATCCGAATTGTACCATATCAAATTGAATTGTTCCCGTTCACTCTCATATTCGTGACGAACTACTCTAGTGAATGTACTTGAGACCAAGTACTTAGAAAAGTACTTGGATAAGTAATGTCCAAAATACTTGGAGTTTTTTGCAAGTAAAAAAGGCACTTATCAAGTAATTTAACAAGTATAAGTACTAGATAAGTACTTCATCAAGTATTTGGCAGGTAATCTGGGAAGTACTTGCGAAATATATGCAAGTATTCGAAGTTCTTCCAAGTATTTGGCACGTATTAAATCTAAAAATGCTTGACAAGTGCTTAACCAAGTACTTTAGAAAATTTGTACGTAGCTAAGTACTCGATCTCAAGTGCATTCACTAGAGTTATGGCGAGACCAAAAGAATTCTTCGTACTATAATATTTACTTAAAATACCAAAGCCCTCTCCACTTGCTCATGTCTATTACACCCGAGGAGGAAAAAAACTTAGCAAATAATTCGCTTGAAATGTGTTTGAACGGGTTTGAAGACAACACGATCGTAAGTCAGCACAAATTTCTCTTTTGTTTATTTTGAGAACGACTCTTTCTTTGTTCAGACGTGCTCAAACATATTGATGAGAAAAAACGTATTTCTTTTAAACTCATTTTTTTCGAAAATAAAAAGATAACAAAACTAAACGCCTTTTTTTTTCCGTCTCTTCCAGACGTTTATAAGAACGCGTTTTTCACCGATTTATAAAAACTAAAGTTTTTTTTTGTTTTTTAAATAAATCTCGTAGAAAACTTAGCAATAGCTCTTATATTTTTTTCCTGTCGTTATTGTTTTAAAATGAATGACACTCAGGAAAAAAAATTAGAAATAAGAACAATAGAATCAACTGCGCAAGTCAAGAAACTCTTATATTTAAAAAACAAACGGATATGTGTGCGGATATATGCACTAATTTAGTTTAGAGCCTTTATGTATATTAAGGAAGAAGACGTATGTGTATTTTTCTTTGCTTTATTTGTATAAAGTCATAATATTATAACTTACTCTTCTTATTTTTATCTTCAGTTACCGTGAAAGAGAAGAAGCAACAGGTTTGGCCTGATCCTTCCTGCTCCAAAATATTTTTTTTAAGAATAAAATATGAATTCCGATACAGCTCGGCACGGGCTACAAAACTAGCGTGGTTAAAAAAATGCATTTTTTATTAAGGTTGTGTAATGTTTAGAGAATCTCCTTGGGGTATCCCGATAATATAGAATTCACTGTAATTAAGACGGAATCAAACTTTCAGCTAAAAATATAAAGTGGTTCAAAAGTTATGGACATCATCAAGATCGAGATGAAGAAGCTCTTCAGGTGACGATTTTTCAATTTAACTCCGTTTTTCTTACTTGCGTTCAAAGTTGAAAGTTCAAAAATGTAAGCTTACATGAATAAAATTGATTCATTTAGGAATCTCTGCATATCGCAAGAGAATTTGGAAAACCACCACAATAAATCTGTGCATTTTGTTGCTTAGCGTTTACAAATAGTTTATCGAAATACATTATGTTGTTGTGAGAAAAATTAGACGCTATCGTCCAAGCGCTAACGAGAAGACATGATATGTATCTGTTTGGTGCATTTCAGCACCTAGCGGTACGTCGCATCTTATTTTAAAGATTCATCATGCGCTGCTGCAGATAAGTACTTTCTTTTTTTTCTTTTTATATATAGTCTGCAATGTAGTTGAACAACTATTGTGTTATAATTATGAAACGAAAATATTTAGAGATTAATTAGGGACAATTCACGTCACTGCCATAAATATAATTGCGAACATACGATAGTATTTGATTTAATATCATATTATATGAATGTAGATGGATGTAAAGAAAAAACTGTTTAGTAATCTTCTAGTTCACTTTTTCTTCTCAGCACCAAAACAATATCCTAACTCACATCCACGTCAAAAATTCGGCGTGTTTTCCAGTATTTTTGAAATTTTCATAAATTTTAATTAAATTTGTGCATGCAGATCGTATAATCACTGAAACGGATGACATGATGACTTTCTTTGACGCTTCAATGATCACTCACTAAGAAAAAAGTTTTCAAGTTCTCTTGAAAAGAGTGTAATTTATAATTCTTGTTCATGCCAAACAAAACGATGAGTGCCTTTCCAGCATTAGGAAACCATTTTTTTTTTTTTGAGCTAAGACAACCTTTTTAGTTTTTGAGCTAAGACACTTATCTAAAGTTTGATCCGCGGCGATTTTTGTCTTCTGTGCAGAGATAATTAGCAAATACTCCGCCGAATTAGGGTTATTTTCAGAGGTCTGACTTAAAATACGTGTAGGGAATGAACGGAAGCGAAATTCAAAAATCTTACTATCAAAAAATTTTACTATAAGGTTTGAGATGTACGTAAAAGATTCGATCGCACTATTTAACGTTCGAGTTTTAAATTTGTTGGCTGTTCTTTAGAGGGTTGAACAAATTCGGTGGGCTAAACGTTTGTGTTTGAACAGAAAATTTTTTCTACTATCACATACAAAAATAGGTATATACTGCATTAATTTGAATATGTATTCATGCCATCTCTTTTCAGAAAACGTTTTGTTCAAGGTTAGGCGGTTATGAAAGCAATTTGGATCGAATATTCATAAGAAGTTTGTAAATGCCGAATGTCCTTCTGTAGCTGCATCATAACGCTCGTTGATGAATGTTCGGAGGTAAACTGTTTAGATCGCATAGGTTCAAAACTTATCTGATGCTCGTGTTTTACTTTTTTGAAAGAGAAATGCTTCATCTGGTGAATGTACGTTGAATTTTTTTTATAAAAAATCCACTTTTAAGTGTAAACATATTCTTTTTCTTTAGAATTTTTAACGGTATCAGTATTTTTGATCACCAAAGTTTTAATTAAGTAGAGGACACCATTTAGAACTGAAAAAAAAGCAAAACAATCAACTTGACTACTGAATAAATTGCTCAATCGGAAAGCATCAAAATGATCTTCTGATCTTTTTCGATTAAAATTATTTTCTTCACGCGCAATCATAGATTTTTTCATGAAGAAAAGTTTTTCTCATATCATTGTAAGGCAAGATAAAGAAACAGAGATTCATCTAGCACATATTGATAGGTCTGCCATACAGAATTTACGTGTTGGCAGACTTTTATAGCACTATTATCTAAAATTTGGAACGATGCTACTTATACATCCAATTTTATAGCTAAATGAAACCTAAGAAATTCATTTAATTAATAATCCGAGAACGTCTTTTTCCTATACATAGTAGTTTAGTATTTCGTGGTCGTGCGTATAACTTGAAGATCAAGTAATGAGAATACATCATTATTTTTTTATTTCAAGAGTCAATTTATATCTGTATGAAAATGTTCATCAAAGAGAAAATGTGTATCTGAAAGTTACTTTTTGTAAAAACAACTCAAAATCCTTTCTTTCTTGACAGCTATTGATATCTGAACACTTTTTCGAACACTTTATTTTACATTTATTATTTAAAGGATATGATTTATCGAATATGAGATTAATAGTGTATTGTAGTGGAACTTTTGTAAATAAGTTAAATACATCAAATGATACCGTTTTACAATCCGCCATATCCGGTGTTAGTTTTGACATCACATAGACAAAATGGAAAGAGTCTTTACAGACAAATTTATTATTATTTAAAAAAGACAGTCGATCTGCTAAAAGTTTAGCCTGTCCGTAGTTATACCTCTTTGTCCCTGACAAAATAGGTCTTAAAGAAATACTAACCATCTTTATGAATTTTTTGTAACCCGTAGAGTCTAGCTAGACGAGATCTTTTTGGTCGTCATCGCAGATATTCTTCTGCTGAACTAAAGTCTCGATTTTTTAAGCCAAAAAAAACCGAAAAAAGTGAAGAAAAATCCGTAAGGCCACGCTTATGTGTTGAGAAAACAATTTTAATCGAAAAAGATCAGAAGATCATTTTGACCGTTTTAATGTTGTTCGACTGAGAAATTTATTCAGTAATCAAGTTGTCTGTTTTGTTTTTTCTTTCAGTTCTAAATCACTCATTTAATTAATTAAAAATTTGATGATTAACTTTCTTATTTTATGTTGCAATTAATAAATTTGGTGATTAGAACACATTTTTCCCATCTGTAATATGGCATCATTTCTCCATCGTATGTCATCGTTTGCACAACAAACATATAAAAATACATTGAATGAAGAAGAATCTAATGTAGCTGATTGTTTATCAACAATTGTCGAGAAACAAACAAAAGATAGAAATTTACTATCAGAAGTTTCATCATCATCCAAAAAACAACATCATAAACAAATGCGAAAACGACGATGTAGTGTACCTGCAATCATGTTACATCACATTAACACATCGGCAACATGTGACGAAAACACTGAAGTAAACTCACTAGAAAGTAGTTGTGTCAATGCAAATATAACATTACCGTTGGAACAAATGTTGTTACAAGGTAAAACTCAACACCTGCGTGGTCATAATCAAACCACTTCTGGTAAGTACTCTGAAAAAAAAAAAAGACGTTTGTATCTATCAAGTAATGGAATGTACATTGAAGCAGAATTAATAAGATAAAGTTTGAGAAAGTTCACAGATGATATTTTTACACGGTACATTTTGTAAAACTTGAGAATCTTGGACGTAGTTTTCAAAAAAACACAAATGTTTGCCAGATAAAATAAGTAGTCTTTATGTTTTTATCAATTTTAAAAGCATCAAATAAATAATATTAAAAAAATTGTACTCAAATCCATTCATCTATGACGAATTTTCATCATCATAATATAATAATTTTCTTTATTCGCTTTTAGTAAATCATTTTTTACTTCATTATTCATTTTCTATGTTAAATTTCTTTTCAAAAAGACACTTTTCACAAACCCCTAATGTAGCGATTAATAAAGTTCATTTTAAATTTATGATATGGTTCCATATAATAATAGTAAAATTTTGCGTGCTGGTTGTAAAGAATATAATATTAGTCATTTTTCATCATCTTTTCTATGTTCTTTCTCTGTCATTTTCTCTACGATAGAGGTAATATCTACATAATACAGATATAATTCATTATTCTATTTTTTATTCTTGCTGTTTAGGCTTTCATTCATTTTGTATAGAAGTGTGTCTTTTTAAGAATAAAGACGAATAAACGATCCATCACACTGCAAGATTGTTATATTCAATCAAATTGTAAAGAAAAATATAATTGCATACGAAATTAATTCTCTATTTTTTTATTCTCACGAAGTTGCAAAACTTTACATTTTATCTTGTCATTTTTTTTCTTTTTTTTTTTTTTTTTTTTTGAGAAATAAATGAAGAAAAGACGAGTATAAAGACGCAAAGAAACTATCTATAATTGAAGAGGAGGCTTGGACAAAAAACTATAATCAATAATTAAAAACTAAAAAAATGTCGTCATATCATAGAGAACCAATGATTTACACATGAAGAAGAGTGAGTGATGTCTATCTATATGAAAGATTTTTTTTTAACAAATTTACTTATCATTTAAGTGAATAAAAAAATATTTAAGAACTTTTTTATTATAAATAATTTAAATTTTAAATAAAAAATACTTATTGCAATTGAGATAAATAATCAGAAATAGGTGGTAGTGTTTGCTATTGTTTAATTTTGATCTATTTTAACTGTTAACAAATATTAACGATTAATTGAAAATGTTGTATAAGTAGAATTAAATTCTAATGAATCAAAATAGAATTGCCTGACACTAATTTTTTAACGTTAATTCTATAGATTATAAAAATAAATAATGTAGACATGAGATCAAACGGAAACGACTGTTTATCTTTATCAACGCAATACATCCTCTTCTCCTTTAAGTCCTAATAAAAATGTTTCTATTTAGTTATTCACACATTAAAAAATGATCATTAATACTTATTCTTTATTTCACTTTCGCATATCCTGAGGAAAATCAACTTAAACATTCTTTTTTTTCTTCTTCTTTTGTATTTCATATATATACCGGAATTTTATGTTTTTTGTTTTTTTTCTATGACTTACTAGTTTGTAGTTTTATGATTAAAATTTTTATGTAGTATGTATACTCTCGATTAAATTTCATTGAAAACATTTACCGTTTAATGATGTATTTATAAAGCAAAAAAAAAAAAAAAAAAAAAAAAAAAAAAAAAAAAAAAAGGTTTTAAATATTAAAAAAAATTATATATTAAAAAAAAAAAAAATTTTTTAATTTAAAATTTATGAAAGAAAGAGTGTTG
>CAJNOQ010000715.1:21529-42631 GCA_905250885.1 Didymodactylos carnosus
TTTTTTTAATTTTTTTTTTTTTTATTTTAAAATTTTTTTTTTTTTTTTTAAAACTCTTTTAAAATTATTTTTAAAAAATTAACCTTTAAATTTTTTTTTTTAAAAAAAAAAAAAAAAAAAAAAAAAAAAAAACCAGAGAAGAAAACGGTCTTCATATATTACCAAATGTATCTATATAAAAAAAGAAATAATTTTTATATTTCAATTTCGGAAGGAACGCGTGTAGCGAAATACATTTTTATGTTTGCCACTTCTTTCTTTCATTTTGTTCTTATTATTATGATGAGAACTAAAACATAAGCCTTTGAGCAATAACAACGCAAAAAGAAACGACAAAGTGTATTGTATCATTATTCAAAATAATCTTCTACCTGAAATAAAAAAATTATTTATTCACAAATACAACGATCCATACTGATGATTTTCATTTATTTATCCGTACAATAGAACGAAACAATTTTCATACAATAAAAAAAGAAAAACAGCCCACATGGATTCCATTTAATCTCTTTACAAATACAGAAAAATTTTCAATCTATTAGATACACGTACAATGGCAAAATTTGGTTCGTTTTTTCGACGTATTTTCTCATCGTTCAATAACAATAACAATAACAATAACAACGACGATAATAATAATGTTCAAATAATTCATAATATTAATGAGAAACCTGAATTGAAATGTGGTAGCACTACAATGACTGAAGCAAATTCTCGTCAAAGTTGTGATATTATTATTATATCATCGGCCGATAATCGTATTGGACAACAACGAGTTATTATAGATGATAATATTTCAAATAATTCAAATTATCTTTCTTCATCACCAAATCTCTATAAAAATTCATGTCGTCGGTTAAGTGCACCGATTATTATATCACCATCATCAAACGATATTGAAAATCAATTATTATCATCTCTTCATCGTTTATCATTATCGTCTTCTGCGGCAAATGCTGCTACTCTTGTATCAACTGTTAGTGGAAAAAATTCACCAACTACAGGTTCAATCACATTATCAAATAGCAATTTGTCATCAACAGAATTCAAATCTGGTAGGAGATATAATTATAGGCTAAGACGTAATTAAAGACTAAGTTGTTAAATTAGAATAGTATTCAGTTTCTGGAGAAAAAAAATAGTAGTTTTTATACTTGAGAATGGTTATAAGAAGTTATATGAATTATATAAGAAACTTTCTTAAAAATCTGATTTTAGACACAATAGTTGATAGATGAGAAATTCATTTCCGCTTCATTAACAAATTTATTCATTATTCAATAGCTATTATCTCGTTTTGACTCTACTTGAATGAAAAGATTTTGTGAACTCATATTCTTGTCATAAGAATTCTACAAAAATAAGATGTTTGGATACAACAAATATTAAGTATTTCCTATTTGTACTAGAATAACCAAGAAGTTTGACTTGAGAATTTTGATTATTAGCAATAGTCGAATTACAATCCATAATGAGTATCTTAAGTATAAGTTCTTGCTCATTTCATTAAAATTCATGTCATTGAGACGTTAAAAGTCAGTATGATGTTGACATTGAAACGTTTGTCATAAAAAGGCACGAGCACTAATAGAGATTTATTAATAGCCGTAACCGTTTTCGAAGATCATGTACTGTATCATTATGTTGAAGAGGTTTTTTGAGTAATTACACTGGTAAAACAGGAACTCTGTAAAAACAATATGACAGAGAAATTTTTAGCTCATTGGATGTTAAAAAAGTATTAGTGATGTTTGGATTCCATCGACTATAAATGACGTATAAGCAATGAAGAAAATGAGAAATTTTATCAACTATTTCTTAATCAGAACCTATTAAACTTTAGTTGTTAACAGAGGCTTTCGTAATACATCTTTTATAATTAAAAACACATAAACTTTAGTCTGTTAAATCTTGATGCTAAGGATGAAAAATGCTTTAAACAAAGATAAAATTGTACTTGAATAAGTTCATTCAGGAAAGAGAAGTCATTTTGGTAGCTTTGAATGAATACAGGATGGAATTTGTTTGTTTGCTACAATAATTTTTTTTTTCTTGATATACAAAAATTGCATTTAAAGTATAAATAAGAGATTAAAAGAATGGATTAATGAATAAAAGTTTCTGATTAAATTAAATCATATCTCATATGTTCATTTCAATTATAAATAAACCAGATGATAGATGATTATATTTATATTGAAAAAACTTTTTTGCTCTTAGTTTTTTTTTCTCTCATCATCTGAGTATTTTCTCTAAAGCAGAGAATTAGTTTAACTTGTCAATTTTCATTTTTATCAAAGATAAACATATTTTACTGCTGTACGTGTTCCATCATACGTTAAGTGCTGCTTTTTTGAATTTCTCTTAGAGAGAGAGAGAGAGAGAGAGAGATGTTCTGTCTCTTCGGTTTCGTTTACGTATTTCACAACTTACAGATATACCAGTGCTCTAAAAAAACAGATCATTGGGCGAGAGAGAGAAAAGAAAAAAATTGCTAATACGATTTGACTTCATCTCATCAGACTTGTTCATCTTACCCACAATATACATTATATCGAAAAATTGGGGAAAATGCTGAAGAATTTTGAGCGAAAGTGATTAGTGCCATCATTTTTCCTATGTACAAATTTTGAACAAAAATTAATTTTGCAACGAATTTATGCGATTATAAAGCGACTAGATTTTCAAAATGTTTGTGTTTTCATAATCCGCAGAATCTCAGCTGAAAAATGATGATACACAATTTGCTACTGCTCGAAACTTGAAATAAAGAGATTTCCAAATATTTAGGTTTTAGTATGAAATAATGGTTATGAAAATGCATAGAGCGATTTCAGTGCACAATGATATTCATTAAAGAATTGTTTTTTTGTGTAAAGTTTTTTTTATATAAAGGACAAGTGACAGTACTTTACTCAAACTTCTCCAATGTTTCCTTCCTTCCTCAATATGCCGTTAATGACAGTGAGATTAACAAGTTTACATACAGATGGACATATATGCGTTTTTTTGAAACACACTAGAAGTTTTCTCAACAACTCTTATTAATTTCAATGGATTGCGCATTTCTCACAACGTCACTTTAGTAAAAAGTAAAAAATCTTCGGACAATTTTGTATTTTCGCCCACACCTAATTAGACGAACAATATTGAATTTACAAGTTAACAGCCAAATAGAAGATCATGGTGTTCTATTGCCTGTAACTGTGTGATGATTAATTTGACAAATTAATGTTTTATCTTCACAAATTCTAAGAAAGAAAACAGAAAAAAGTAAATTTTGTCGCGTGTGTTTCACCTGTGGTCCCTTGAGTAATGTGAAGTACGTAAGTACACTCCTAAAAAACAAGTGCTTCGACAGCTAAAAAGGACACTTTGATGAACAATGAGTGGGACACTTCAAGCATAAAATTGTGTCCCGTCGAAAAAAGTACCACGCTGTAGGCTATTTTAAGCGCCCCAATCATCGCCTGATGGGTCCTTGCTTTTTCAGTGTACATACACACGTGTACTTGTATGGTAATAGGAAGAAGTAGTTAATGTACGCTTTGGGCATTTGCATGCAGAAAACTAAGAAATTCTTGTTCTCCATGATTTTCCGCATTTTTAACACACGAACCGAATCTTGATGCGAATGGAAATTTCCATGATAGAAATATGCAACATACACTGTAAAAAGTAAAGTGTGCCCGGGGCACACTGAATGTGCACATCATGTTGGACAGCTTTTGCACACTGAAAACGGCTTGTTCAGTGTGCCTGTAACACACTGGAATTACACATATAGCTTCCACAGGCAGAACGAGAAAAAAAGACCAAAGAGAAGAATAATTCTTCCGTTTTTTATCCATAGAGAAACGCAAGATAAAAATTCAGATTACACATTGACAATTTGCACATCACTTTGGACTCGAAATGCACACTTGGGAATACATACCAGCAGGCACACTTTATCTTTTACAGTGTACACTAAAATCCTCCCATTGTTTGTTTTGATTGAAGTCGATTGAGTCTGAAATGTGAACAAACCCAAGGAAATTTAAACAGTATAAACGGTTTTGTACATTAATTTCATGTGCCTTTATTGATGATAACTCTTCTGTCGAACCGACGCCTTAAAAGGCAGAGACCGTAAATCAAAAATGTTTACTGTGGATTTGTTTCGCCGCCACATCAGTAGTGGTTTGAAATTGCGTTAAAAAAGAGAAGTGTTGTGTTGCAAATAATATCTGGCACTTGTACTGTAAATGTATAAATGTTGAATATTAGTGTCTTTTCGATGTTTAAAATCATTGGTATGGTGCAGACAATTAAATGGTCCTCGTGCTTCTGCTAAGTTGACAGTTAGTCAACAACTGATCTTATGGTACCTGTCTTATTGAAATGGCACAAAAAAGAACTTCGAAAAATGTTGATTTTTCTAAAGTATGTTGCCAAGTGGATTATACAGAAGATAGCAACTATGTTGCCATCAGTTTCAGATACTTTTGATCAAAAATAATGGAGATGATGATTCAGATCAGAAAACGCACGATGCACAAAACGTGCCGTCAGATATTTTAAAAGACGATGATACTATTGCTGTATTGAAAAAATCGACTAAAGTAGAGCAGATCACAATTTTCTCATCTTGGAATAAATAAAATTTATCATCTTTTTTTGTAAAAGCATTGTTGTTTTTCCGAAAAAAAATGTTCAAGGATTTTTCTCCATGCGAAGAAGCAGCTTGATTCCACTGAAAAGTCAAATTTAATCTAAATACGGGTTGCTTTATAATTAAAAATTTTGTGTGCATCTATAATACTTTGTTTGGTTCAGGCTAAAAATCTCTCAGAGATTCTTACTATTTCAATCACTAAATATGGCAATAAGGAGGATATTTTCAACTATAAACTAATTTATTGCTAGAAGAAAATTATAGAAGAAATAGTGGAGTATATTTTTCAACCTCGCGAAAAAATTTCAAGTATGAGTGCAAGTAAGGTGCCGGCAATTCAAAAGGATAGTATGTCTTTTTGGGTGCGGTCGGATAGTACTTATCGAGTTATCTAGAAAAAACTCGATTTCAGGTTTTCGGAAGACAGTTTTTGGCGAAAAAATTTTGACATATTGATGTTTTGAAAATGGTAAAAAATGAGGAAATTTTTGAACGATAAACTTTTATGTGTGGTCATCTTTTCAAATTCCCAAACCATTTTTTCTTATTTTTCATTGAAAATTGAGTCCAGAAAGCTAATTTTGGAAATTTTAGACACTAAAATGGACTCAGAATCTGCGAAACACGAATAGAATGATAAAGGGGCTGACTCTCATTCAATTTTGAAAATCTATCTAGTCCTAGAATTTAAGAGCTAGAATTCTTTCTTTTACTTCATTCTGCTCGCCATACTTGTGAGAAAAGTTAAGTATCTTTTTTGAAAAATTTTGTTTCGTTGTGAGAAATTCAATTTTTTCTAAATTAGTGAACAATGAAATTGGACTCGTATTTTGCCGTTTCTTTATCAAAATTCAACTTTTTGATAAAAATAATGTCATTTTCGGAATCTGCGTTAAAAACTGAGTTGAAACAGGTATGTTTCAGAATTTTTAGACTAGTCTAAATTTTTAGGGGCGTGCTTACTGGAGGGTTGCGGGATGGTCATCCTCCTGCTTTCGGAAAAGTTTCTGTTTTGTGTCTTTCGCTCTTCAAAAAAATATCTTTTTTGGAAGAACGAAAAAATTTTTTTCGGCGGGATCACCGTCCTACTCTGAGATGCTAGATACGCCTCGGCAGATTTTTCCGTTTTTCTCGATTTTCTCAAAAACAGAAAACTCATAGTTTTCACCCGAAATCCAAAATTATCTAAAAATTTCGAAACACTGTTTCAACTTAATTTTTAACACTGATTCCGAAAACTTGAAATCGATTTTTTTCTAGATAATTAGATAAGTACTATCCAATCACATTAAAAAAAACGAAAAATAAAATATGCTCTCTTTTTGAATTGCCGGTACCTTACTGGAAATAGTGCTCAACTTGATCTCGTACTCGCTCATCTCTGATAGCATTTTTTCAAAATAGAGCAGAAACAAGATCTAAGTAGATCGGTTCCTGCATCTCTGTAATACTACAGTGTCTTTGTAGAAGGTACTAAAATAGATAAGTTCGGATTTCGAGTAGTTTACGAACGAACTAGCTAGTATTCTACACAAACAAATGTAATTAATGAAGAACAATATTTTTTAAAAATTAGCAGAACTAAACAAACGGAATGTTATGCAAAACTGAACTAAAGTACAAACGTTGAAGAAATAAGCTGAAAGGATATTAGCGAGTTAATAAAATGTTCTGTGTCTCTGTACTGAAATGTTTTTATAATAATGTTCTTTAACATATGTAATACACTTAATCATGACTCACATACCGTAACGCAGATCGTCTATCGAGAATCGCTTAATTATCGTTAGTGCGCCTATAACTCAGGTCATAAATAGAATAATAATTATGCTAGAAAAAAGCAATATTTACAATATACCTCTCGAACTATCGCTCGGATAGAATTTCGTCTGCAGAAAGGGAACATCTACATACTATAACAAACATAAAGTTCCATGGAATTATATTGATCAGACGAAGCGTTGATAGAGAAGTGTCTGTGACAAAGTTTGTATTTTATGTATTTTTAAATTGTCGATTTTACTAAAATCTTAATCTGGCCTCGAGCTATAGCTAATGCGAGACAGGGTAAAAAAGAGAAACAATGAACGAATATCATTCTTCAACCCAATCGCGATAAAAATGAAACATCCTTAACATTATGAATTTTCAACACGCATTAGACGATTACGGAGGATATTTAAACTAGCTTAGAAAAAAACAAGCATAAAAAAAAGGATGTTTCAAGACAAGTTCATTTAGTCTCGTGTCTCTTTTCCATCAGACATGATCACATCATGATAAACGACTGTTAGTCTTTGTTAATCAACTTGATATTTTAACATGTACTTGCGGATCCCTTGAAACTTTCATAAAAATGTAACAACACGTGTAACATGAACTTCATGTAATGAAACTCAAAGTAATGATGCTGTTTAACGTAATAATCATCATTTTTTAGTTCAAAAGTGAAAACTATAAGTGTTTTAGCTTAGATAGATATACTATTTAGGATATATATTTTGGATATTTTAGGTATGCTGGACTTTCATTAAAATATTTTCAAGATTTGTGATTTTCATTTTAAAATTGTGGAATTTCAGTAAAACTTTTTTAATGAAAGTCCATACTCTTCCAGATTTTAATGAGAAACACATTTCAGAAAAGACCTTTTAATGAAAGTCAGATATTCTATAATTGTTTCATTGTAAACTAAAATCATTCTTCTTTTATGAACATAAAGAACATAATCGATGAAAATGTTTATACTCAATGTGTTCATAGTCATCATTTAGTTTATGTATGACATACATGACACAAACATGGTTGCATGACAATACATCATTAAATATCCGTTGATAAAGAAAGTAGACAAGTAACTTCTTTCAGTTATAAAATGTTTGTTATAATATCAATAGTAGTATTTAGTTCAGACTATAAATGCTTTTTTTTTTTGAAGATAAATTTAGAAAGAAATCTAATATAAGATTCGATTTTTCTAGTTATTGGATGCAAAGAAATTTTTTTCTCCTCATATATTTCGCGTAATGAGTATGGACTGTTTTCAGTTATGTAAACATATCACAAAAAGTCGTTCATTAAAAATTCTCCCGAGTTACAATTATTCTTTTTTACGTTTTATCAATAATAACGAATTTAGTCAAAAGGGGAAAAAGAATATGAATAGTAAGTATTAATAGCTATGTAGGTTTTCTATACCTTTTTCCTTTTCCTGTATTTTCTCTCTCTTTCTGTCTTCCTCTCCCTCTCTCATATACACAAATATTTTTAAACTAGCGCTATCTCCATTATAATCGGATATATTAATTATTTAAACTAATTTAGAAATGCATTTTTTCCCTCTTATTCTCTCTTTTCATTCAAAAACTTGATGTTGTTATCACAGACTGTAAACCCACTTATTTTTGGGAACCATTATTGATTATGCGCCGTGAAGAAAAAAAAGATTGTTCCGATGGCACTCTAACTTTCTGTGTAAAAATCGAAAAAAAAAAATGACAGAGAGAGGGAGAGAAAAATCACTAACTAGAAAAAAATGGAAAAATAAAATCTAAAAACTGAGAAAAACTCATCAAAAAAAAAAAAAGAGCAGTAATAATATATAGTGTGTGCCGAGTTCGGTTCAGTGATCAACAGTAAGTTGTTGTTGTTATGTAGAGGACTCATTATGAAGTTGTCGACACTAATCGAATTGAGACAAATCAATATCTCTCTCTTACTTTCTTATTCTATCTGTAAAATAAAGCATACTGTTATACTTCTTGAACAGATGTTCTCCGATTTTTTTCTGCTTTTGTGTACAGTTTCAACAGTTTGTCTTATTTTTTTTTTCTAATTCTTGAACGAAATTTGCGAATAATTGAGTTTAACTTTATTATTATTTATTTATTCAGGAACACCTCCTGTGGTGCCTTCACCTCGTTTGAGTAATCAATCGAATTATTCTTCTTCGTCCAATGCTATGAAAGATATTTACTCCGGTGATAATAATAATCAAATTGACAATTCTAGAAAAATGTCTATGCCAAATAGAGGACGAAGACCTTCAATGTTTGATCCTATCGATCCAACAGAATTACAAGCAGCTTTATATGCTACGGCTATCGCAGTATGTACATATTTTAAATTTATATGATTTTTAAAAAATTAGTAGATTAATTCTTTGTTGACAACCTCCTCGGATTCAAACTTTTGTTGAATATAATATGAATTTTTTTTTCTTAATGTTATTTAGAAATCAAATTCTCCAACTTGTCAAAGTAGTGATGAAGATCAGAATCATGCTCATATTCAATGTTCAATATCGTATGATCGAGATAATGGTCGAATTCAAATTGATAATATTTCTTTTGATAATATTTTTTCTCTTGAATCATTATCACAACAAGGTCCTCAATATACACCATGTGATCCAGTAATACCTAATTTATCATTTTATTGTCGTTTTCGTTTACATCCTGAACGACGTTCATTATTTCAAACAAAAATTATTCGTCTCAATCGAACATCACAATCACATTTATTCGATGATGAATTGATATTTGAAATAAAACCAGAATTATTACTGAATCATTCAATTGAAATATTGATGTATACTATAGGTAAAAAAAATTTCAAAGATGTTCGAGTGGGAATAGCACGTATTAATCTACAAGAATTATACGAATGTGATCGTGTTCGAGTTAGAAAAGTATTGAATGAAATTGAAAATAATACAAATCAGGTTAGTAGATCACATTTTTAAATTATTCTTTAAAAGTTTAAGTCTATTTTTTTTGTCTAGGATCCAGATCTAGGAGAATTATTGATATCAATGTCATATTTGCCAAGTGCTGGAAAACTAGCTGTAGTCATTGTAGAAGCAAAAAATTTGCGTCCTTTGTCAATTGAAAGTAAATTATTGCCAGGTTAGAACAAATAATATTTTTAATCTTAATTATTTGTAACTTTCTTTAGAATATTTCATGTTAATATTTTATTTTTTAGATTCGTGTGTTAAAGTTACATTACTTCGAGATGGACGAAAAATAAAACGGAAAAAAACGAGTGTACAGCGTTCAAATGACAATCCAACTTTCAATGAAGAATTAGTATTTGAATTACGTAAAGAAGTTGCTGCTGAAACAATGATTGAAATTCGAGTCGTTCATGAATCATTATCGTGGAAAGAAAATTTAGGATGTGTTCTATTTAGTTCACCATCTTCAACGACAAAAACCGAAGAAAGTTCGTATTGGAAAACTGTGCTTGACGGTCAATCATTGAAGGCCGAATGGAAAATGTTAAAACCTGTGGTAAACACATAGCTACTTTTATAAAAAAAATTAAAAAGAAAAACAGAATTTTTTTAATTTAATTTATTTTTGTTTCTTTGATGTTGTTTAAGAATACCGAGACGTCATATTTGTATTTTTATCATAATTAAAATTTTAACATTTCATCATTCTCTTTTTATTCTAGTTATACCAGAATCAGTTCATCATTTCCACTATGCGAGGTACTTAGTCTTCATCAAGAAACACGGAATCCTTTGTACATTGTCAGTATTTTAAAACACTTGTTATTCCTATGCATTCTTTTATTATGACAAAGAATAAACAAATACAAAACATAAACTAACTACTATCTATTTCAAAATAGAATGGTCATAGGTATTTTTGAATAAAAATTAAAAGTAAAAGATAGAGACGTGTGATTTACAGTTTCTGAAAGTAGACACCTGAAGACATCGAACTAACTGAAAAAATCAATCTGAAACTACTAACTTTCAGATAGTGTACAATGGAGAAATATTGTCTCACTTCCTCAGATGTGAAAGAAAAGCCTCGATAAAGCAAAAGTATTTTCAATTGTTTTTAAAAGAAGTATTGAGTTTCATGGTGTATAATGCACGCGTTGCAGTATATCTTGGAAGTTTTAAAGTAATTTTAATCGATTTTGAGTTCTGAATTTTTTAAATTTTCTCTTAAAACGCGAAAATTTCACCTAGTATAGGTTTTTATTAAATTTTTGAATTTTTCATCTATTCTAAAGGTCTTCGACCTAAATAATCGGTTGTCTCCATAAGGTATACCATCTAAAGTTAGTAGTGTCAGATTGATTCTCTGATAGATCGATGCCCTCAGATGCCTACTTTAAGGAACGGCAAACCACACATCTCTCTGTTACCTTCAGTTTTTATTCAAAAACATCTATGACCACCATTCATTCTATTTTGAAAAAGATTGTCGATAAAAAAATGACTTGCTATGATGAAAGTCATATTACTGGAAACAATTTTGATCTTCAAGTGTATATAGAGCACTTTGTAATTTGCACGTGGACACTACAACAGAAAAACATTAAATAAATAAGTTGTGTAATAAAAAAATAACTTACCGAGATCGTCGTACTTATTTTCGATTTTTATTCATGTGGTTCACCTTGTGTCAACGAGTGCTCTCGCTAAGAACTGTATTTTCAAAAATGGGGCATCAATTATACTTCATACATAAAAATCGACTTTTTTGTTCGACGAAAACTCTATGAAGTCACATTTATTTGAGTAGACGATTCAGTTTGTTTTGATGCAAATGAAACCGTTTTAATCTCTCTCAAAATAAGTGGCCTCTAGTTTGACAAACAGGACTCTTAGCACTTTGGTAAGAAGTGATAGCAGAGTTTCGTTTTTGTTTGTCACACATAAAAGCCGAGTGTAACTCAAACTTAAAAGTTCAAGTAAATACGATGAACGATATTGATATCTACATTTAGAAAGATAGCACAGAGGAGAGCACCCGCTTCCAGTCGGTTCCCATGAATAGGAATCATCTAGTTGCGTGTTTAAAAAATGAAATGAAGTAGGTGCCTTTTATAGATGCACACGATTATTGCACAACCGGGGTGAAAATCGAAAAACATTTTTTCTTTTTTCCATTTCTATGTGTTGCGTAAACGAAGACAAAGATAAAATACAATACAAAATACACATTTCATAGCAAAAGAGAAATAAAATAAAGCTTCGACCGTAGTTACACGAAAGGAATGAAAAAAAATAATGCGACATCATTATTACATACAGACAACGTCTTTAACCTTAGGCATTCCGCGAAAGAAATTTTATAGCTATGTTGCATATGCTTTTTCGTTCTATCGATTTAACGAAAAAAAAGGACTTGAGGAACACATGTTATGAAAACAACAGAACACAAAGAGAGAGATATAATTGTTTTTACATATGCAGCCTTTGGACGCTCAAGAGGAAAAATAACGACATTCAACAGGTTAGCAACAAAAGACAACGATAGATGTTATTGTTTGAATAGAAGCGAAATAAGGTCTATTTTCAACAACTTCTAAAACTTGAACTGTCGAAGAGCACCAGATTTTAATTTCATACAAATCGAGACTCGTATATACATGAACCTAGCATCGAAATTGACAATAATAATTTTCTTATAATATGACAAAATAACGCATATTTTTGAGTGTCTTTCCGTTTAAAAGAATATAGCAAAAAAATGTTGTTTGACTTTGAATTCTTGAGAATAAAATTGTTTTTAATTGTTGCTCCTTAATATTATCCAAATCTTTAACGACCCAAATTTTGTTTTTCATTTCTATGTCTATGCTTTATTGGCCGTGGCATTACGGAAGTGCGAAAATCTTTTATTTTCTATGTTTTGTACATGTGCATAGTGTTTACGGTTTACGAACGACATAATTTGTGCATTTATCACGACAGAACAAAACAAATAAATAAACAAACAAATATGGTCACATTATATCTATATCAATCATGAAACAAGTTTTTAATATCATTCTCCTCATCTTTTTCTCGTATTCTTCGTGTACATATATTGATTTAACGCATACACTGTCTAGCAAAAGTCCTTATTTTCCAACGCAAACACGTTTTAATTTTACTAATAAAACAGAAGGTTGGACAGAAAATAATTATTTTTATTCATCAAATAGCTATCAGACATCAGAACATATTGGCACTCATCTCGATGCACCATATCATTTCTCTAATGTATCATGGACAGTTGATCAAATACCAATCGATCGTCTTATCTCAGTCGATAGTTTAATTATTGATGTTTCAAAACAATGCCAACAAAATAAAAATTATGAAATAACAATAAATGATATTAAACAATATGAACCAATCAAGCTAAGGAGAAAAAATATATATTTTATTATCTTATTTTATACAGGATGGACAGCATATTGGACAGATCAATTAGCTTACGCTGGTGTCAACTCTAAAGAAGACAGTTTAAGTGGATTAGAATTTCCAGGTTTGAGTCGTGAAGCAGCTGAGTATTTGGTAAAGACATACGCTCAAAAACTAGTTGGAATTGGAATCGATACATTATCAATTGATTCTGGACAATCAAAAGAGTTTTATGTTCATCAAATAATATTGAAACATAATATATACGCATTAGAAAATGTGGCTGCATTAGATATTGTTTTGAAACAATTATATAAGTCAAAATCGGATCTTATTTTATATGTGTTTCCGATGAAGATCGAAAAGGGATCTGGTGCCCAATGTCGAATCATAGCTGATGTACACGAAAACGGCTTTGATCGGTTTGATGTTCTCATTTTATTGGGGACCATACTCGTTGTACTTTTTTGTGGAAAAATATGGTGGGATTGGACTTCATACGAGAGAAACTTCAAATAATAGTGAAATAGAACATTTTGATTTAAATAGAGTAGAACATATGATGATAAATAACACTTTATATATTTCAGTCATTTTATGTTCTTTGATAATTTTAGTTTTCTACATTTTCTTATTCAAGAAAATTTCACTAGATTTCTGTATTAAGCCAAACTTAGACCCACCAATTAATCGTTACATACTATTTCACCGAAACGGTTATATCTGGTTCAGTACAATTAATCTGCTATGAATGATTCGATGAACAAATGCCACTTTATATTCAACTCTGCATTGTATAAAAAAACTTCTTTACGCAATACGGATTTTGACTAAAAGCTTTTGAACGAAGTATTAGTTCACTAAGCTCTTTGGAAGCTACTAGATAATTTTAGTTTTATTTATTATAGCGTTTGTAATCATATCTTTAATAGAAATTTGTTGAAGTTTAGCAGTAATATTTGTTCCCATCTATCTTAGAATAATTGCCTTCTGTTCTGTTTTCTATGTACAGATTTAGAAAAAATAAGATGGTTCAACTCCGTATTAGTTATAGATTATCGATCTGAAGCATTTTTTATACGTGATTTAATTTATTAATACAAATGTGATTTTCATGTCTGATATCAACATAGAATCTTTCTAATCGCGACCATTTTATTCTTCTCATGAAATGTATCATATTACATACGTTGTTATAGCTAAGTCTATGTCGAATATTAAACGGAAAACTGAATTTATATTATAATTATAACTCTTCTTATTTAGCATTCTTTTCCCTTCTTTCTTTAATAATATTTTTCGAAAAAAACAAACAAGAAAAACTGAAGGAAATGAAGAAAAAAAAGACAAATACCAAAGATACAATTCCGATGAGAAGAAAAAGAACAGATAACAAACGAAAAAAAGAATCAGCGCATAGATTTTATATTTTTAAATTCTTTATGTAAACTTGTTCGTATATGAAAAAAAAAAGAAAATACAGCATATAGAAGAGTATACATTATAGATATTTTTGAGACTTGAAAAAGAAACACAAATAAAATATAAAAGAAATGTATAAAAACTTGTTTTTATCCTCTTTGTTTCTGTTTTTATTTTTGCGTTTGAATAGTTTCGAACTTGTGTGGACAAACACAACTTATGTATCTATGTATGTATTAATAACTTCTTTTGCATGTATGTACAAAACGAAAAGAAGCACCACACAGTATACGAAAAGACAAAAAAATTAGAAAAAAGGTCGAGTAATTCTGTAAATAACAGATTACCAACCTCTGATTCTCCACATAATAAATTTAGATATGAATTAAGCAACATAACTATACATTTTCCTAAAATAAAGACAAAAAATAGTAATATAATTTAATGAAATAGTTAGATGTTGAATAATGTACCTATCATCCATTGAACGCGACAAATAATCTCTCTCAATTAAACTTTCAATTCGTTTCTTAATAAATAGCGGACTGGGCATGAAACGTGTTTTTAATTGATGTGTTACCTAAAAAGGATTAATATATTTACGTATTAATAGAAAAACAACAAAAAAATAGCATACTTCAGAGACTAATTGGATATGTGGCATGAATTTTCGTGTTTTCATTATTCGAACTATGGCTGCATCAATTTCATGTTTCCGATCATCATCCACTCTATTACGTGTTTCCAAACGTTCTGGATCTGACTCGGTTTTGGGTGTAATAGGATTAATTTTAACACGATATAACTTTGATGTAAACGAATCATTTATAGAAAATGTATCTGTTGATGCCATTTCTTTTGTTTTTGGTTCTTTTAAAAAAATACGTTGTGCTGGTTTTCCTAGAGCCAATGGTAATAATGAACGTTGTAAATCTTTTTCATTTATATCGGTTTCATGTTGAATTTCCTAACAAGAAAAAAAAGTAGAAAAGATATTAAGAAATAACATTTCTTTTATGATTAAAACCTACTTCAAATGTCCACGTTTCTTTAGTATTAAATAACATTAATATGACCATTTGATAGGTTGATACTTGTAACGTATGTTTTCGTTCTTTAACAGCAGTAGTTGTTGGACGTAATTCTCCATCTCCATCATCATCTTTTGGTTTACCATAAAAAACAGCTGTTAAATCAGCTGAACCTAAACTTGGTTGTAATGTAAGCTGTCTTCCACTGTGTTTATTTAAATAAAATCTATAAATAAAAACAGATGAGTAAACATAGAACATAAGAAATCGTTTTATTATACCGATGAAAACATTGATATGCTTCACGAACATTCAGTGGTAAATTACATTGATTATTTGTCGATTGTGTTGGCCAAAATCCCGTGGTGAGGACGCGTACAGATAAATCGATGGCATGTAAATTAAGCTAGAAGAGAATAACTTTCGATATTTTAAAATTTCTATAATAAACAATCAAAAAACTTACCCGTTTTTGTTGTACATGTAAACGAAAATCATCGGCCGTTGTATTTGATATTGATATATCTTTAAACATTCCTTCTAGTTTACATGTAAACTGACATCCACATTCTGTTTTCAAACGTGATATCATATTTTTTTCGGCATCATCCGATGCACTCTTATTCAATAATAAACGTTTGGCTAAATGTTGTTTATAATAACGTTCAAACACATCTTTTTCTTCTAAATATCGAAATAACATCATGGCTTTATCTAGTACAACTTCAACTTCTTGATCACCAAGCTAATAAAATAGAAAAAACATTCGCACATTATATTTTTGTTATAAGATACAACAACTATTCTACATACATCTTTGCCGCCTTTTTTCAATCTGTCATCAATAAATAATGATAAATATTCTGGACTACGTTGATTTAAATTTATAAAATGTTCAAAATCACTATTAATACGTTTTTTAAACATTCGATCTTCGTTAAACGCATTTTTAAGAAAATGATCAAAATTATCTTTTAAATCTAACAAACTCTAGAAATATACATACATATACGAGACAGATATCAATCATTTTTTTAACAAGAGAAATTACTCACTTGTACATAGGTAATAGCACTTTTACCCTCATCACCATTCTCAGTTACTAATGCTTTTCCTTGTTCACGTAAAAAATTGCTCATACAATCAGCTACTGTCTGATGACCATTTGGTACACGTTCAAATAATTTATACATTGTTGCTAAATCTTCATATTTATTATGTTTCAACATATGATAAACACCAGAATTTTCCATATCCACAATGGTCTTGATATGTTTTGTAATGAGTTCATCTTTAATTTTAAAAACAAAGTACTAATGTGATCACATCAGTAGAATGACAATTATATTATGTCTATACCTTCTAACACTCGAATAATTCGTTCTTCTGTTGATTTATCTAAATAATGTACAGCCCTTTCGGCTTCTTCACTAATTCTTGCTGCAACTTTTCGAATATATACAGATGCACTATTTTCAGCAAGTAGTTTTTGACTCTCCAACTACACATAAAAAATCCATGGATATAAAATGAAGTTTTACATCTCTAGAAATGGTTTAAAATATCTTACTCGATAAAATTCAGCTGACTGTAGTAAAAATGGCGTTTCAAAATCTTCGGCATATACACAACGGCTATCAATGCCAAGACTCATTAACATTTGACAAGCATTTTTCACTGCACTCCTAAAAAATTACAAATAAAAACGTTTTTTTGTACAGAAAAACACCGAAATAATGAGTAAAAAAAGTAAAAAGTTTTGTAAACATATTAAAATAACTCTGTGAACTAATCTTGTTCTGTAAAAAAAAAGGAGCGTGTTCAATCGATACAAATCTTAAGGATATCTTTTTCTGAAGCAAAAAAGAAAAATTTCTAAAATAAAAGACAAAATGTCATGAGAGTCTCATTCTTTTTCATCCTCCGACTGAACAAACATTTTTTCTTCGAGACATCTGCTCTCTCACTTTTCCAGGAAACTGTACTAAATGCGATGTTAGTACTAACACAGATGTAGTCAATTCTAAAATAGTGAATCTATTGTGTTGATTTTTTATAACGTCAGGACCAAATATTTCCTTAACATTGTGATTTTGGCTAGGATCATAATTTGTATCACCCTTCATTACGCTTTATGTATTCCATATAACTTGGGACTGAAACAGATGCTGAAGATTATTAGCTGTTTATCTGTTTGTCAAACCTTCTTTCATTAACTTTCCTTTTTTAAAAAATATTTGTCTCTATAATACAAAATGATACCTAACAACTATTTTAATCAACTATTTAAAGCTATTAGAATACTAAGTTTGATTACAGCTGTGTTCAGTTATTTAAGATGAGGTGTCTGATTCAAGTGTGACTTATTGCTGTGTATGCAGGAATATTTTCATAGACGTAGATCATTTTACAAGCTTAGAAAGACACACTCAAAAGTCGGTTTGTTCCATTTCTACACTAGAATATAATTTACGTATTAACTGTAACTTCTACTGTGACATAGTCATAATCTTGCAGCTTTTTTATCATTTCTTTCAAGCACTTTTGTATTCTTTATGTAATTCTAACAAAAAGTTCTTCCAGGCACTTACTTTTCTACCACTTCTCCACGACGTTCTTTGGCCACCATTTCTAACAACGCTTGTTTTAAATGATCTCGTATTGGTGGATATCTAGCAACATTATCTCGAAATATAACTAATCCTAGATTATATACTGGCTCTAATTTTTGCCCACTAACGTAAACACGATCCATATACATCAATATATCACGAATCATAACCATAGCTAGAAAAAAGAGATGTATCTTCCTGTAAATTGATATATAACTTCTGCACACCTGTCCGATGATCATTGAACACTGAATTTAATGTTGTAAGAAAATTGTTATGCAATGAATCAACCACATCTTGTCTTACCTAGAAGATAAAAAAAATGAGTATAAAAAAACAATACTATGTATTTATTCATCATTTATAAATTGAAGAACAGCACATACTTTTTGAACAAGATGCTCAGTGACAACTTCTCTTGTTCCCGTATATAATTTCTCTCCATGTTTGTGTAGCACCATTGTATAAGCGTTACGATATAATTCTTCAAAGCTCAAACCACTATTGTTTTTCTTTTGTATTTCTTGAATAGCTGTTTTCAATGACTGATTCCATATGCCATTGACATAACGATCATCCATAGTATTCTAAAACAAAATAAAAATAATACATTTCTTGACAGGACTGACTTTCACCTTCTAATATGGCAAGCTCATATAGTGACAAAGCATGAATTAAAAAAGTAATTATTATGCCATTCTTTTTTCAGTAAAAAAAGCGAAAAGTTTTGATACAACGGATTACAATACTTACAAAGAACTGTCTAATCCTCATTCTTTTGCTTTTATCGTCCACTTTTGACGTTTTGCTCATAGTCTGATGTATAGTTGTAGTGCTAAAAAGAAAGAAAAATTGAATCAAAAAGAACTGTCGTTCATTAAATTGACCTTATCCTCGAACACGGAAAAGTCATTCTAGATAGTTTTCTTATTAAATCAAAGAAAATAGAAGTAAATTTACGATTTCAATAGGCACAACTTGTTATTACAATAAGTAAATCAAATCGTTAATTCCATATGCGCGTTTAAGTTCTTATTTAAACAACAATCTACATATCTTGTCAACAAACAAATATGGCGTCCAACTAAGCAGATCTCAAACACTCAGCAATACCTTTAAAGTACTTCAATTCTATTATAGTTTGTTGCCATCTAACTTTATCACGTTGTCAACTATTGAATAAAGCTTACACTCGCTTTTTCACCGATCGTCCTTTTCTATCAAACGGCCATGCTTTTTGACTAGTACGAATTATATCGCGCAATGAACGAACCATGAAATTAATAAGCTTTTAGATTAATAAATATACGGATAAGAACATACGTTGGTCACAACAAACAAAATTAAACTCAAAACATCGAATAATTGGCCTCGTACATCAATTTCTCCTTACAACAGAGAGAAAATCCTCTTGTATTTCTGCCTACCTCATTATAAGAGTAACATCAAGAAAAAATTTTCTTTACCATAGAAACGATCTCAAAATAAATTATTGATCATAAAAATTTCGCTAAGAAATGAATTGAAATTAATAAGATTTCGTGAATTATTGTTTTTAAGAACAACAATATTTAGAAGTTTTTAAAGAGTTGATCGAAAATGAGAAAATTTAATTATCAATATGGTTCTCTACGGTCCAACTTCATATTAAAATTCAAAATCTTTGAGGAGCGGAAACAAATAATTAATTTCACAAGTTGGTTTTAGAATACAATCTTTTTGTTTATTAAACGACTGGGTACGCTAAGAACACCATTAAAAATACAATACCCTTGAACGTTTACTACACTCTCTTTTCTAATGAGACCGAAGCGCACGGGCAGGCTTCTTCATAGGGAAGCTTTAAATTAGTATTATTCTAAAGTAATATTCTTTGTAAAAACGGATCGGATTAAGCTCCATTAGCTCTAAGAAAAATTACAGAGAACTTCTTCCATGAAGATATAACAGCTTAAATAAAACTTAATTACAAATGTCTTAAAGGGAATATATGTTCTGTTTATCAAATATACATACTGAACTGGTCACACACGGAGTACGATGCAACAATTCAGCTGCACAGTCTCTAAAATCAACATAAAATACAAACAAAATATGAAAATCATAAACCGTTGTTTAACTCTTTGAATACATACCAGCTCAGGCAATAATAAAAAATGTGTGTGATAGACTACTTTTTGGTTTTATTTATGCAAATTATACATTAAGTAAAAAGAGAATCGCTAATATATTCAAACTGGGATAATTTACATCTGAAATATAACACAATATTAATTGTTATTATTTCCCACCTATACGGTAGTTGACTTAGACTGATAAGATATGTGGTTGAAATAAAGCATTAAACGTATTAGCTGCTGCTGTTTTTTCGATAAATGAAGAAGTTCCTGAATAATACTGTTTGCTGTGGGAATTACATTATTGCAACTATCATAACCAGCATCTTGCCAGTAAGTTCGCTCAGCTTTAAGATAAAGATTAATAAGCGGAAAACACGCGATCTAATTAGCTAATTATTCCCTAAAAATCGCATTCTAAGGTTGAGCGTCATAATTTTTTATTAATTATTTAGTTTTTAATTATTTATTTCACAATCTTCATTTAACAACATCATCATCGCAGCAGAGGAGCATTTCTACCACTCAAAGGAGTACGTTGAGCAGTGTGTTTCAGCTGATTCAGTTTTCTACTCAAATAAACATAAATCACTGGGAAATGTGCACAAATTGGCGATTTTCAGGAAACATAGGAAAAAAATCGCAAAACAATGAATATTTCGTTAGTGCATAAATAGTTTGGAAAAGCACAAATGGTGCACTTTCATTTGCCTATTTCTCTCCCGTTCATCTTTCTGTTTCAGTTGTTTATCTATCTATTTATTTATTTATTTATTATTTTACTACGGGGACAGCTGTAAATTCATCTTTCCATCAACGCTATATTTCTATCACAACGTTTCACTAAGAAGTCTGAAATAGAATTTCGATTCCGGAATAATATAACATTTCATACAGTTGCTCAGCTCGAGCCATATCTGCTTTCAACACAAATGTGCGTAAGAACTAGATTATGGATAAAAAATTAGCCTTCATTTCGATATTTGTAAAAAAATGTCTGTCCAACAGGGGCCTGTTTCTTAAAAAAACTTAAGTAGAAAATCTGACTTAAGTCAAACTTAAGTCCAAAAAAGTCTTTGTCTTTTTTGACTTAAGTCAGATTTTC
>CAJNOQ010000716.1:0-42602 GCA_905250885.1 Didymodactylos carnosus
GTGTGATTCGATCCCACTAACTTATGGTTTGCAAGGCAGTACCTTACGGCACCTTTCAGCACCTTTCAGCACCTAACGGCACCTTTCAGCACCCTAATCGGCACTAGGTGCTGCTTTTTCCCCCTTGCAGATTGTACAGTCAATAGTGAAAGCAAAAATATGGTATGATTCATCAAAAAAAAGATAGATATAAATGTGCAACTAACTCACCCTAAATACAAAAGGAAGAAAAAAAAGTTTATCGAAAGGTCATGATCGGAATTATATGCATGAGAAGGAGAGAAAGATACTTTGAAGAAGAGAAAAGAGAAAGATGCAATTCTATAATATATAAACATCGCTGACGGGGTTTGTTTAAAAACTTCGAACAGCATAGACTGACGTATTATTAGAGAACTAGCAACTCAGGGGATATCTCTTTTCGCATATGCATATCTTTCTGTTCTCTTTCTTTTCTATCAACGTGCTGGAATCGAAAAACTATCTGCACATGGAATATCTTATGTGGAAAAGAAAAAAACCTAAAATCGAAAAAGATTCTGCCAAAACATGGTACATTCCTTATTTTCCATCACGGCATCTCATAACACCAAAAAACGAATTTGCTTCTAGTTCAAAGTTTGCTAGTCGTTACATCACATGATAATTCACTCTCGATAATTTCGTGCCTATTTCTTCGATAAAAGAAAGAGCTCTGGCCTATATTGGAACAATTGTCTTAACAAACGCTATTGACAAAAAACCATCGTCACTTCAAAGTTCGAGATGTCTGCTTCGACGAACACTGTAGTAAAGCACATTTGGAGATTACCAAACATCCTGATAAGCATAGTCGCGAGATACTAATTATTTTTATAACTTACATGAATTTGTTTTGTAGTTACTCTCCCTACTACCGACGCATATTAGGCATCAATAAATGGGGCTTAGTCAAAGAGAACAAAATTATTTGTTTTGACCAAGCGTACATTAGGTCAAAACTAGACATCCATAAATTTTATCCATAAATTTCTACTATTGTCGTAAAATTTCCAAATTTCACGTTGACAGTAGAGATTTTTGGATAAGATTTATGAATGCCTAGTTTTCAACCTTACATTATTAATTTTTCAGATTTCTCAATGCCAAAACATTGAAATTACACAGATGACCTAATCTGTGTTAGGAATTTGACGTCAAAATCTAAATTATTTTTACAGGGTGAAGTACTGTTAACATGTCAAGTATAGTAGATAATATGATAAATAATTGAATGTACGTGCGGAAAAAGAATATAAGAACATTAACAAAGCAAATGATTCAGAATATATACAGTGGCGGCAAAAATTTTCCGTATATCCCAAATGTTTATTTCCTTTGATCATAACTCGATAACGAAAAAAGCTTTTGACAAGCGGTTTGCACCCAAAATATTGTCTGCTCTCTCTAGTATATGTGCTGATAAAAAAAGTTAGAAATATTCCTTATTGCTCTTTGTAAGCCCATTAGACTGGAAAGTGAACTTTTTCAAGTCGGCAAAAATTTTTCGTACAGTTGACAGAAATCTTTTTTTACGTTGTATAAGTATGAAAACTACATCAATTGATAGAGGAGAGCGCGAGCTACATTTCGGTAAAAAAATTATTTTGAAAAGCTGTTTTTTTTAGAGTGAAAACGCGACTTTAAGCTAAAATTGCCATAGTCTTCAGTTTGACTGCTCAAACTCACGAATCAGTGGGTGAAAAAATACTCTGATTAAGACATTCGAAACAGCATCAAAAACTAAGTAAGATACATATAGTCTGGAAGTTAAATGGAAGATTTGATCCATCTTTTAATCAAAAAATTGACACGATCAATCCTGTTCCAAATGGCTCAATTCGAGTTATTTTTCACCCACTGACTCGTGAGTTTGATCAGTCAAACTGAAGACTATGGCAATTTTAGCTTAAAGTCGCGTTTTCACTCTAAAGAATAACTTTTCAAAATTATTTTTTTACCGAAATGTAGCTCGTACTCTCCTCTATCAATTGATGTAGTTTTCATATCTTTTTGATAGTTATACAACATAAAAAAAAGATTTTTCTCAACCGCCGCCACTATAATATATATGTGAAAATGTAAATAGAATCGTGTAAAAATGGAAAGACTCATACTTTGTACTCAAATGAAAACCACTAATTTTTTTGTATCGTATATTAAATAAACTCATCTTAAGTCAAAACGGAAATTATTTTCTGATAAAAAGTCTTTTCATTATAATAAATTATTCTCACTTGATATAGCAAATCTTCCCAATCAGTTTCGGATTTGTGAAACCCGGCCGCAAGTAACTTGGCATCATTATCGTTATCTTCTTGAACGCTTCTTTCTGCTGCAATTAAGAAATGAAATAAAATGTATTATGGTAATATTATTACATTCTATCGAAATGATAAGGATCTCTCTTTCGTACATCGTAAACAACGTTCCATGCGTGAAGAATATTTAAGAATTATCGAGTTAATAGGTAACAAAGACCGAAACGAGTCGGGTCGGATTCGGATCAACGTAAAAGATATTGATTCGGGTCGGGTCGGGTTGCGTTTGGTTGACCCGTTTAAGTCTCTGATAAATAATAATTACTCACCTAAACTTGTCTCATTAGCTTGACTATCACTAGCTGTTTGGAATGATGATGATGATTCGGATTGTGATAATGAGGCATTCGTAAAAGCCATTGACGGACTAGTAAATGCCCGTCGTTTTGGCAAATCACTTGCACCTTTAGTTTGTGTCGGATCTGCTGGTAAAGATATTTCTGAATATCAAACACATTGATTGATAGATGAGTACTGTAAATAATGACACAGATTTTACCGGTTAATATTTTGTGTTGTTCTGGCGTTAATATACTAAGAATTTTTTTCATTTGAGCTAATTGTTTTCGTTCGAACGTAATAAAACGTTCATTGTTGCGTGCATAAATTTGTAAATATTTATCGCATTCATCTTTGGCACGTTTTTCCATTGTCTGACCTTTGATAAAAAATAAAAAACTATCAGTATGACTACGTTTTTATTATTATTATTATTATTATTATTATTATTATTATATTCATCGCATAAATACACATACTTTCAGCCAATTGACCCGTTAAAGTTTGTATTTGCTGTTTTAATTTTTCACATTGAGAATTCAATCGTACAATTGCTATTGAATAGGACGATAATGATGTTGTTGTTTCATTTAATGATTTATTAACAAGATTGTCAATTGAGAGAATCAACGGAGATGCTGGTCGTTCACTTGGCATCGCTGTTGTATCGTCACCAGAATCCGACTTTGATGTTGTGGATAAATTATTCTGAAATAAAATTAAAAAAAAACATTATTAAATTAATTCTTCAAAACGATGGTAAGATTGCGTATGTCAAATGTTCATCTAATTCTAAATTTTTCAAACCTAAGATCGTAAGTAAGAAACCAGCTATAAAATTCTATTGAACATTAGTATGAAATAAACTTCATTCCTCTGTTATTTCTGCTTAAAAGTGACTAGACTCACACAACAGTTTGATTAACATTTACAACAAAACTAAACCATTATGGTTCCATATATCTGTAAACTTAAGCTCAAACGAAAATAAATGATAAAAACACTGTTGATGACATAATTTCAGTTGTTTATTTAAGATAAGAGTAAAGGTGTCGCTGAAGAGGGAAGAAAAAAAATGTGTAAATGAATAGAACAATAATAACTGTGAGGTAGTATATTCATAACCTACGATGTATATGTATCCGTATACATGTCGAGATCTGTTGTGTTTAAATGGAAACTGCTAGAAGCTTAATTTTGTCGTTCACAGATAGAGCAAGGTATGTACTTTAAAATGCATATTTCGAAAAAAAAATTTGGATGTAGTTTAAGAGTTTAAATTTTTCAAAACTACTAAAAATGGCTTGTAACCAAGGTAAAATTAGGAATTCTTTCATATCTTGGCTATGTGTTTGGCTTAATGCTTTGAAATGGGATATAAATTTTGAGCAGATATGTAACTTTGATTAGAAAAAAATTTAAATGAAACGGATGTAGTCCTTCCGAGTTATTAAAATCTCTAATTATGTTGAAATTGGCATCAAGCGCTATTTTGTCAGCATTCTGTGTTCGGTCATTTCTGAGTTCAATAAAATGTATTTAATACATATTCTTGTAGGGCTTGAAAAGTTGCATATTATGGACATCTTCAAAAGATGTGTGTCTTTACAAATGTTAACCGTGGAATCGACCGATTTTGCTTTTAACGCTAATTGCTGATTATCATGGATAGGCAGAAAATTAGGAAATATATTTTCAGAAAGCCTAGAGTCTACAGTCTTCCTTTTCCAAGTTTGAACGCACTCTCTTGGTTTTTTGGTCAACATAATGCAAGTTAAAACAAGAAAAAGTGCGAAAAAATTTACGAAGTTACGAGCCATTTTTAGTTGTTTTAAAAAATTTAGAATTTAAACTCTTAAACTACATCCAATTTTTTTTTTTCGAAATATGCATTTTAAAGTACATATTTTGCTCTATCTGTGAGTGAGAAAATTAAGCTTCTAGCACTTTCTGTTCAAACACAACAGACCTCGACATTTGTACGGACACATATACATCGTAAATTATTTCAAATGTTCACCCGGTTGAAATGAGACAAAAGTCATTAAAAAACACATTTATTACCATTTACCACATTCTGAAATTTTGAATTGCATTCAAAGGCATGTTCTATACACTATATCAAACTTTTTTAGTATATTTGTATTTAAAATGGTTTTCATCATTCAATGAAAGAATAAATTTAAGCGTATAATTTCAAGATTTAAAAAAACTGTAAGAAAATGCATTATAAATTTTGTTTGTTACTCAAATAAAGGATCTATATAAATTATTCTATTTACAATATTTGAAACTAAATTAGTTTTCTTCATTTTATTTGGAATAATGAGAAGCGAAGTAAAAACCGCACGATCGAAACATACACAAAACAACAGATGTTTCTACATAGATACGATTCACATGTGAAATAAATCAAAGAATATTATAAAAATTAGAATAATTATTATTTATCTATTAGATATTTAAATTTTTTAGTATTCAAAAATGAGCCAAAACAGTGAATATGTTGAAAAGTTTCATTGGCATTTATGGTTATTATTTGCATTGGAAAATTGGATACTGGATTTTGGACGACCAATAGCCATGTTAATATTTCCATTAAAATGGTTTCCATTAAATTATCCAAGTGTTGGCGACTATTTTCATATGTTTTATAATATATTAACACCATATTATTTAGAACGTTTAATAAATAAAAGTCCAATGAAATTTAATCGAAGTCTATTTCATATACTAATGACTGTATTTGTTATGGGAGCAAGTATTCATTTAGTAGGAGATTCAATTAATCATCGTCTAGTATTAAATGGTTATCAATTACATTTAAGTGTAAGAGAAAATCCTATTATGCAAAAATTAGAACCAAAATCATTAATTGACTCATTTGAATTACTCTATTTTTATGATGAAGTACTCGGTCATTATATGTGGTAAAGTGTGTTAAAATTTATATTATATTTTAATTTAGTTAATTAAATACATAATTTCTCTCTTTTTATTCTAGGTATATTCCATATTTCATGTGTTTTCTACTATTTTACAATAGTTCATTTATATCTGCCCAACAGAAAAAATCGAATGAAACAAATAGATCTTCATCCTTTCCAAGAAGTTACTGGTTACTAGCATTATTAAATTCATCCTATTACTGGTATTTAGTAACAGAAGGACAAATAACACCCCTGTTTGTTCTATGTACAGTTATAATGACAATTATTTATATCATACGAAAAATCCAACATCATCGAATGGACATAAATGGACACTTTTTACTATTAACATTTCATATGACGATAGTATTTGTTTCATTATGGACAATGTTATTTTGGAATGATGAAATATTAAGAAAAAAATATCAGGATAGTCTTATTTATGTTCCAGAACCGTGGTCCGTTTATTCACTATATGGAAAGAGATTTTTTTAGTTTTATCATCTGAATGACAACAAGAAAAAATTTATTGATCGATGATAATTAATAAAAGAAATCAAATGCAGTGTATTATTCATGTGGATCAATTGTAACGGTATAACTTTTCATGATTCTGTGTCTGTACTTAAACAACTTTACTATCTTTTCAACTTGTTCAATAAATAGTACTAGCTAAAATATTTCATCTCGAATAAGAAAACAGAAATAGTTTTGAACTAAGTACATATTTTTGTTTCAATAGATGCAACAAATTGCAATTACCAAGAAATGACAGTCTTAACTACATTTTTGAATTACAGTTTGATAGATCTATCAAAATATAAATAAAACTAAAACAATTTACATACTAATAATTGATCTTCATTTTCATTCGATGTAAAAGAAATGTTTACTTCTCTTGGCTAAAATGGCAAAGATAAAATATGAAAATCTAAAAATATATTAGACTGAATACATACGAGTGATTCAAGTTCATTTATTTTTTCTTTTGCCTCTTTTAATTGTAATTTAAGTTGATTAATTTCAGCTTCCATTGGTAAAATAACAGATTTAAGCATCGATGTACTTTCTTGTGCCTAAATTGAATAAAACAAAAATCGTTAATGTAAAAATTCAATCTTCCATCTCACTGCTAAAAAGTGTTTCTTTCTTACTTTGAACAACGTACTTTTCGCATATCTTCTTCAAGTGAGGCATTTTCTTGTACCCAAGTCGCTTGTTGATTATCGCCAGTATCACGTAATAATTTATTACGTAATGATCGTGATATATCAGCCAGCACACTATCTCTTCAAATTCAAAGTTGATACGTAAGGACATAATATTTTAGACGTATAAATTATCTCACCTATCATCAACAACTTTTAATTTTAAATCGAATGTTTCCTGTTGTAATGCTTCATATTTTCGTCGAAGAGAGTTATATTCGGTTTCGAATTTTACTCGAGCATCATTAACACCGTCTCGAACAGTTTCTACAATAGAAAGAAAATGTATCCTGATCAGAAATTCCGTTACGGAATATAATCTGATTATCACGGAACTTTTTCAGAATTTTTCTACCATTTTCTCTAATTTTTATTAAGTATTGTTTAGGTATTCCATTATTGTGTTCAAGTGATGATCGATGCTAGTATAAGCCGATCTTATTGTAGTAAACCACTTATGTGACAAAAACTTCGAAATTTTTTTTCAAAATCAATGGTTTTTATATACTATGGAACTCAGTAAAAGCAAAATGGACAATGTGACTAGACAGAATTATTCATTTTTCAGAATGTCCTCGGGATATCTCACAGAATTCTAGACTAGAGTTAGGAGAAAAAATTCTTACAATAAAAAAAAGTTACCTTGCATTAAAGTATTTATTGAGGCTAATTCTTGTTGATGTTTCTGTCGTATATCTGCAATTTCGGCAACTTTTGTTGATTCAGCAAACTCAGCTGCGCTTGTTATAGCGAGTAACTGACTTTGAAGCGATTCAATATAATCTTTTACATCAGCTGGTAATTGTGATAGATCTAAATTTGAATGGTCTGCTGAATGTTTATGAATTACTCTAAAATATACCTACCTATTGTATTAGCCATATTTTATATCTAAACAAGTAAACAAACAAGGGTGTTACAAAAAATAAGCACACATATAATCATTACCAAGGATTTCAACACTGTCAAATGTCGTGACATAATACTATTCTGTCCTGAGAACTTTTTCACAAGCTTTTTTACCGGCAGATGATTATAAAAAGTCAAATTTAACAATAGCAACTCGTGCTGACTCTCTGCTTCGTACACTAGTTTACTTTTTATTGTTATTTTTCTATTTACAGATTCTTTTTGTTGTTGTTTGGCTCGAGTCATTGTTATTATAGATCGGAGATCTTTGATGACTCCCACTTTTCGTGAATAAATCATTCATTCATTCCAATATTGAGATACGAGGTATGTTCAATTGTTGAACGATAATAATCAAAATATTATCGTAGCGATTTAATGCTGCTATTTGCACTGAGGATGAGCTAATAACTACCTGGAAATGTCCGATAGTCAATAAAATAAACGAAAACCAAGAGAATAACAGCATTAAATCATGCTAATAATCATTGTGATTATTATTATTTAATAGCAGAAAATCAGGGCATTGAGGACAAAAATAAGTGATAGTTTGATCGTGCGTACAACTGTTCGATTCTAGATCAGATAACGTAGTATACCTTCGATAAACTATTTCGTGCAGAATACTATTATTACGTATGCGTCACACAAGAAACCAAGATTCTTCTTCTTTAATTACGAACATACTCCCCCTCCGGGATCGAATATACTACCTGTTTTTGTACCTTTTGTAGATACGTAGACGCACATATATATTTTTGCTCAAAGTATTCAGTATTCTAATTTGGATCGCTCGTTGATTGATATATACCGTCCAATTAAAAGATGCCTAAGGTCCTCCAGTCAACTTTCAATATTTGTAAATGTGCTTCCATCTACAGCTATCAAAGGAATATATATTTTGAAGCGGTGTGTGTGATCGCACCATCCCTAAATTTGCCACTGGAACTTTGCCAGATTTTTCAGGAAGCATTTTTTTTTCAGCGATTTTTTGCAATTTTTCTTGTAGATTTCTAGTATTTTTTATCTTCTCATAAATTTTAATTAGATTTTTGCTTGCTATTACTCGCATTGATGCTACAGCGACTTCCACTGACACTTTAGTGATTACTCATTAAGAAAAAATTCTACAAGTTCTTTTGAAAAGAATATGGTTTATTTATAATTCTTGCCTATGCAAAACTAAAGGTGAAATATTTCGACAACGAAAACTCCGAGTTCTTTTTTACAAGTCTGGATTATCGTAGAATCTTCACTATCCAAGTCAGAAGCAAATGACATTTAATAGCACATGAATGGCCTGTTAACCAAATGACTAACAACCGGGTTTCAACAGGCATTTAATAGTAAAAAAACGGACAGCTACAGGCATCATTTATTCTTCATCATCTGACCGTTAATGATGGCCTAAAAACAAGCAATTAATTGTATGTTAGTAAGGCTCTGATTGAGATGATTATTAAACGGCATTTTATTGACTATTTTATGACCATTACATAATAAGACAAAAAACGGACATTTAACGTTTACCGTTTAATTCACCATTTTGTTTCGCTGACCTTACTACTGATGTATCTTACATTGTTTACTCATAGAAAACGTAGAGTTTTGTTCTTCATCGACTACACCAGTCATAGAAACTTGTGTCGATTAAGTAGCTCATGGTTTTAGATATCTTGGCAGTGATAGCACCGAATATACCTGACGAACCAAAAATATTCGAAAATTTGTGTAGTCATTGATTTCATCGTAGTAATCAAAAGAAATGCGTCATGATCAACATTCAGATACTTAGCCATAAATAGACAATAATTACACGAAAATGGCCATTAAGATTAGTCATTGTTAAATGACTGTTTCCAGTCTGTTTCTCAACCGTTATAAAAATGTCACTTGTAAGCATTAATACATTCCCAGTTATAATGCCAAAAAATGGCCAAAAAAACGCTGTTAACTAACTAAAAAATGTCATTTAAGCCGCATTTTATGGGCTGTGAATAGATATTGAATAGACAATAAATTACACCGTTTTCAACGTCCTGGATAGGTAAGCGTTTAGTAGATGTTATGAAAATTTAGTGCATAGTTTTGTAAAATGCCATTTGATCATTACTTGTTATAGCCAAGTATCTGAAAGTACTCGCCTGATACTTTTACAGGTACTTGCGGTTTAGTAGTTGATTTACTTGCGAAAAATCTCAGAAACATTAAGACAAAATATTTTAATAGTAATTGGACAAGTAATTATATGGAAGCACATTCTTCATATGAAATTTAAAAGATCTCGTATGTTTTAGTTTATTTAAAGATCCTGCTTCCGTTCACAATGCACTACATTCTTTCTTTAATATACAGTCCACCGTATATGTACTTCTTATTTGGATAATGAATATTCAAAGATCTATTCTGATATATTTTTACAGAACGGAATGTGTAAATCGATCATTCTTCGATATTTTTATGGGATAAATTATCCAAAAAATATTATTGTAAATGTTGAACAACATTAAATTCTATTAAGAACGGCATTTAATAGCCTAGGGAGCGATTTTCTTCTTCTATTGTATTAGACATAACGGAAGCTGCTCCGATTGAGAGGGAGGAGAGAAAACGATAATCTATGATAGTAAGCATCATATATGGATCATGAAACGACATTCTTTAGTCCTGATTTTAATAGAATAACAGCAATAAGAACAAAGAACGACAGATGTACTTGAAATTTCACGTCTCCATAATCTAATTAAATAAAATTGGAGCAAAAATAGACAGATCATAGATTGTTAAGTAAAACCAAATTAGGAAATAGTGCCGGAAAACAAATTAGTATGATGGTAAGCAAATAGTACATCAGACTTTGTAAACATACTTAAGTCTATTGGTTTATTTTGATTTGAACATAGAAGACAATTTTTTTCATTAAATTACATTTTCTAATAATCGACATATAACAGCCTATGCCATGAAAAAGCTATGGTATCTAATCGTTCAACTTATCGTTTTTTCTCAATTTAACGTAGAATCAGAACAGATTCGTAGTTATATCCTTTCTTTAGGTTTCGCTTGGTGTCTTGACTTGACTGAAAATTAATGAACTAAAAAATTTTTAATCTTTCAAGAGGATTATATCTATAGAAAAAGTCGAGTGGAAGTTCTAGTCAATTTATCTCTAGCCTTAGAAGACGAAGAAGAGTATCCCACGTTGAAGGTACTATAACGGATATGGTATACTGATAGACCGCTGAGAGAATTATCAGCTTCGAGTAGACTATATCCTTCCGGCAAATGATCAGCTTCTAACACGGTCATTCATGCCGTTATTAGTCATCAACTACAGCTCTAAACAAGAGGCTAGTCTGATGCAGGATTCTTCCATCCAATTGTTTGAGCTTTCCATACTCATTTACTAGCCATGTACGAGTGTTCTCATGAGCCAGAGGGGTGACGTTGTACATGATAACCTAGTAGATATGCTGTCAGATCTAGACATGAGTGATTTGCTCAAGGTAATTCCACAACTTCACGACACCGATATTTATATGTAGTATTTTTAAAGTACATGACTAATAAAAACCATGTTGTTTCGGATCTTTGATTTCCTTTATCATGTCGCCAAAACTATTATCTTCTTTCAAGTAATTTTCTTTCTTTATAATCGTTTGAAAAGTTGCGTTGTGCTTTTTTATGTTCGCGTGACTAAAAATTTTGATAGTTGATCTGTATTTCATGCAAAATAAACCAAATATGTATTTTTTTCCACCTTATGCTAAATTTTTTATATATATGACATATAATCGATCGTCTTGTGGTGTTTACTGCGCATGAATTGTTTTTCTCATATTAATGTAATTACTCTCTTTTCGTTCAAAAGAATCAAAGAACAGTCAATATAAAAAAAATTTTCTTATAAATATCAACTTATATTTTCTGATATAATTTAATTGTTGTTGTTTTCCAAATGATAGATAGCAGGAAAAGAAAGAAAAACGATGAGAAAGTTTTTATTTTTTTTCTGTCAAAAATAGTCACTAGGTAAAAGTAATAAAAATTTATGAAAAAGCAGCATAGGTGCCAATTTTATCGACATAGAAAGAAAAATAATGGAAAAAATTAGCTTTTCTTTAACAAATAACATTTTATTTCTTGTTTATCGTGATTCTCTACTTTTGTTTTTGTAACAATAGTTAATTACAATGTCGACAAATGTAAAAATGTATGTTAAACTTAATTGTTAGACCACAACATGAAAACTTTTACTTTTAAGTCCTTGATACAGTGCCGTATAAATAAGATGCAAGTATAGTTTATATACTACTCTTTATTATTTTACTCCTTTTAAAAAAAAAACAATACTAATATTCCTTTTTCAAAACAAAACCAGCTACTACATATATCTACTGTATAACAAAGATAAGAACGAGAGAAAAATAAAAAAAGAGAGGAAAAACGAGCTAGCTACGAAGATGAGAAATATGTACATATCGGGTGAAGCGATTGTGATGAAGAACCGTCACACACAATATCGGATTTTGCGCATTTGTGAAGAAACTAGCCTGTAATCAGTTTGTAAATGATGCCAGTGAAATGTTAAATGATTATGATCCTCTAATTATAGACTGTTAGGTATGCAAACGTCTCCTATCTTTCATTAAAAGTAGTGACTTACCATTTACATCATCTCATTCATCTCACTAGTTTGGTAATGTGTTACTGATCTAAGCAGATAATGAAGAAGATAGAAATTAAGACTACTTAATCAGAATCCTAACTGATAAATAAACTTGAAACCAAAGTTGTTACAACTTTGGGTTCTAATGAAGATGTTTCTTTCATTACAATTTAATTTCAGCTTTTTGTTTCAATATTTTTTGAAAACTACATTTTTTATTCTCAGATACCAGATTTATTTGAGATCTAGAGCGTTATATCATGAAAATGTCCTTTGTCGAAAAAATAATTCATCTCTCTGCATCGCAGCTCTTACATTATTTTTCTATTTTCTACAGCAATTTAACAAATAAACAGATATCTCTTTTCGCACATGTCGTTTGTTCGATGTCATATGCGACAAATGTCTCCCTCTATTGTCTCCATTTTCTGACTGTACTATATTTGTTTTGTTCTGTTCAAGTCAGATGTGGGCAATTCTATATTGTAGAAAAAAGATAACTTTTTATTTATTAAGTTCTTAGTATTCTTTTAAGTATTCTGTGTCTGGTCGTAGATGTCTGTCGATATATGACAGATTAAATTTTTCCTCTATATTAACCCATCAACAAATAGAAAAAGAGTGAGTTGAGCCTAAACTTTCATTACTTTTGTGTGCCTCTGAACCAGTATTTAGCTCTGTTCTAAAATGTACAAAAGATATTTCAACTTTAACACATCGAAATACTAATGATACAGTTTCCAGCTGGTAAAAGAAAAAAAAGAAAAAATCGCACCTGGAGTGTGATAGTATCAAAACGCTTAATAAAAGTTCTCGATGAGCTATCTAATTATTCATAAGTTTCGATCTCATTTTGGACATGTACATACACGAGATTTGAAAGAAAAAACCAGCCTATTCGAGTTTCATCTCTGAATATTCCAAAACATAACTCAAAACTGACCTTTTGTTTTGTTTATTTCTCTGAGGTTCAGTTGCTCAACAGATTTTGTCTCTGTCAAGACTGTCTCTTATTCCGCAAGAGAGAACACTTTCTTTTTATTCGTATTAAAATGAGAAAAAAAGCTAAATGATTATCGCAGAATTGCGTGAAACATTCAAAATGCATGGTTACTATTTAAGTCTAATCCACTAAATACACATATGGTTCTCTATGGCGTTTCCGTCTATAGAACTTTATTCAAAGAAAAGAGGTATTTCTATTTCTACATAATGCACTTAAAGATTTAAGAAACCAAATAGCATAGTTAGAAAAGGTTCACGTTGACAAAGAACATTCTTTTTATTATAATACTTTTTTCATTCTTTTTTAAAGATAGTACCTTACTAGCAAAAATCCTTCGGTTACAGTGTGTGAAACAAGATAAAGAAAGCAACAGATCATTTGCAAATAAAAGTTTTTATTTAAAATGTCATTGTTTTTCGTGTTGCAGCTGTTCGGCAATATTCATCAACTTTTCTTCTTCGTACTTTTTTACTACTAGATATTTTTGTACATTTGTCTCCATCATCTCATTAGTTAATTTATTTTTTGTAGTTTTTGGTAGAAAAAATAGTTTCTATATGGCGAAAAAAACGTAGAAAATCTCACGGTTTTCGTTCACGATTCTCAAGCCCCGTTTCTTATACCGTTTTCCTACCGATATTCTTCATGCTTTTATTAGCTCACGGTTTTCTTCTAAACCATCTTCTAAAAATTTTTTCCGTTGTCTTTCGTTCACGCTTTCTTGTGAAAGAATTTTTAGTAAATACTTTTTTTCGTATGAAAATTGCGACAGAAAAGAATGTGCACACACTCTACTTTGACTAATCAGACAAATTAACTCGCAAAAATTTTTCCCTCCTCCCACTCGTTTTAATGATCTGTGCACCGAGAGAAGAGAAAAATAGAAGCGAACAGCTTTTATATAGAAAAACGAGAAGAATGACATCTACGCTCACGGATTTTTCTCTTGTACCTTCTTCTATCAATTCTACGTTTTTTCCCAAGGATTTTTCTACGAATTTTATTTTATAATATCCAACTCTACGACTATTCTTCACAATTTTGACTTTTACGTATTTTAACTTACCGTTTTTTCTTTAGGACTTCAAATTCATGCTTGTTCTCATCGGTGTTCTACTCCACCGGTTTCTGAACGTTTTTTTCGTACGATTTTCGATTTCACGCTTTATTACACGGGTTTTTTCACTGTGTAAGGCATAAATCAATTTCTCTATCTGGATTTCTAACGCTAGTACTAACTGCATGATATTGAACAAATATACAATCAAATCGAAATCCAGTGCCATGGATCTTGCATCAAGCTAACGTTCTGAATTTTTGCTGGTGAGTCTTCTGCTGTATATGACGATGTGGACGTGAGAAGCAGTAAGCAGTGTAATAAAGATACTCTCTTTTTTATATTTTCAATGTTTGTGTATGCAGTTGTGTTCTAGTTCTAATAGCAAAGAATCTCAGATTGTAGATGAGAAGATTAAACAAGTAAAGAATAGAAATAAATTATAGATTTTACATAGTATTTATTCGTGAATATAGTTTAATGGAATAAGATGATAAAAGGAAGAACTCCCTCTAGTAAGAAAAGTGCACTTTTGAAGTTGTGTTGACACTAAAAGTAAGCGTTTTTTGAGTGTATATTAGAAACGGTAGCAAAAACTTATATCATTCAAAACAAGATTTTTGACGATTATCTACTGTTATGAATTATTTACAAGTATATTGTATTTCAATTTTTATATTTTACTTTGCGATTTGTAATGGTTGGGTTTTTCCATGATGTTCCACCCACCATTACGTGCCAACCATGAAAATTGTCTATCGCGTAGAGCATCCGAAATGACGGAAAAGTGTAGTAGCTACTTATTTTTTTGTGAAACCTAGCTCTGTAGAAGCTTTTTGGGGAATTGTCATACTGATTTGGGGAAAAACAAAATGAAATTCGGATTATGCATTGGGGATATTTAGGTGAAAATGAAGCTAAAAACAAGGAAAAAAATTAGATCAATAGCTATGTTCGTCTTGGAACTGCGTGCGATTCATATAGATCAACAACTTGTTACTATGAAATAAAAATGAGATGAAAAGAGCAAATGAACCTTTTAAAATATCTTCATCGCAGATACTAGCCAGTCAGAGTTACACAAGCCAGTCTCTCGATGAAGAAATTTTCCTCGGAGTCTGAAGAACGCGTGTTTTTGTTATAGAGTCACCGTAATGAAACGCAATCAAGCACTTAAAAATAGACTTCCAGTATGGGAACGGCTAAATGTAAAAGCTCAAGAGTTGTTAAATGGAGTATATGCTAATCTATAGTTCGGAAAAACTTTCTCGTCTGCTTTTCAAAACGAAAATAATCTTAAGTTTATGTCCAACAAAAGTAAATACGGGTAGCGGAATGCAACAGTTCGGTTATTAGAATACCTCATCTAGATTATTGATTCTACTGTTTTTTGCAGAAATAAGTTAGTAACTTATCATATGTAAAAACAAAGATATTTTTTCTTTAGAGCAGGCAATTTGTTACCATTTATCTATTTTTATTTATGAATTATTTTAAAGATTTAAATTTAGTGCACCAATACTTGCTTTCTCTCTCTCTTTGCCTCTCTTCTAACGTGACAAATATATAAAACGTGTAAAATCTATGTCTAATTTTGATGAAGTGCGGTAACCAATTTTTTCTCTCTCGTTTGCTTTGTTGCTTATTAATGACAAACAACGAAACCACTAAAATTATTATGTATGATTTTTATTCTTGTGAGAAAAATTAGAAATAACTATTCTTCTCATTTAATTTCTTTTCTTATAATGATAATACCAACGACTCGAATCACTATGAGGAAAGAAAAACAAAAATTTCCGTTTAAAAGTATTTTTATAAAAAGACATTATATATGAACGAAGGAAAAGGAAAAGATAGTTACGTGCATTTATGTTTAATGTCACATCGAAAACTGACTTTATATATCTTAGGTTATAGTCTAACTATTAATCAAATTATCCAATTTAAAATGTTTGGATAATGATTGAGAAAATTGTCGGTTTCGGTATTTTAACGGCTATCACGGTTATTGGAAACACGATCATTATAATAGCGATACGTGTTGAACCACGTTTAAAAGGCGTACGTATTAAATATTATACTCTGATTAATTTCATTAATAATATACGTTGCACTTTAGGTGAGCAACTATTTAATTATCAATTTAGCTGCTGCTGATTTTCTAATTGGCACTACCGTGATTCCTCTCATATCCATTTGGGAGATCTATGGTGTCTGGAAATTTGGCATTCGTTTATGTAATGCTTGGACATGTTGTTCTCTACTATTTTGTACTGTCTCATTTCTAACAATATCGGCAATCGCATTAGATCGTTATCTCTATCTTATTGAGTCCAAAATGGATCGGAAAAAGGAAGCGTCTCGTCGTGCTTTTATACTTATATTTTTAACATGGTTGATTCCATGTCTCGTCTGGATACCCGGTAAACTGAAATTTACTTTTATCATAAAATATTGGGATGATGAATGAGACATTTTTATTCTAGGTGTTCTTGGTCGCAGTTACACTGGCTATACTCCTCTCCTCGCTGACGGATGTTACTTTCAAGCTCCAGGTTTATTTGTCCTATTAACAACGATTGTGCTATTTTTTGTTCCCATGATCGGAATGATTGTTTTGTATGTGAAAATTTTTCGTGTGTTACATGGACAGATGAGTCGTCTTTCCGTATGGCTAACCGAAGTTGATTCAAATAATGGATACGATAAAGGTTCTCTTCACGCTTTGTCACCTACTCGCGATTCAACACCTAGTCTTACATCCACCTATCATCAGCGTTCAATTGGCAGTTGTAACAACATCAATTTTGTCAATAGTACAAATATCATTTGTGCAAGTTTTACAAATCTTCGTTCTCCAAATAACAGCAATACGAAAAGAGGAAAATATCGTATCTCACGTCAAGATTCTGCTCCAATTCAAACATTACCACTTACTAACCCACCACCTACACTATCCGTTGAAAAATCACATAAATTTCGACGTGCTGTTCATGCTATTGTTTGGCTAGGACGAACACGAAGTAGCGTTTTGGGAAATTCAAATCAGTTGAAAGGAAGTTTTAAAGAATTTCGTGAAAATTCTCAGATGCGTACTAGAAAAAAACTCTTCTATACATCAGGATGGCAACATCAAAATCATCGTAATTCAACATATCGACGAGCCATGACTAGTGATTCGTTATTACAGCGTCAACGAAGTGCTGAAAGACGACAACAACAAAAAATGCGTTTAATTAAACAAAGACGAGTAGCAAGAACACTTGGGGTATTAATATTTGTTTTTCTTGTTTTATGGCTCCCGTTCACAATCGCTTGGCCAATTCAACGATTTTGTCAAAAATGTGTATCAAATAGTTTATTACGGAAAACTTGGTGGTTAACGTATGCCAATACATTTATTAATCCATTTCTTTACTTTTTTTCAAATAAAGATTTTCGATATGCGTTGCGAAGAATTTTAAAATGTTGTTTTAGACAGAGACAAAATGCACTAAAGAAAAATAATCGTTAATCAATTAACTGTTTTATCAAACTACATTGTTCTGACTATATAAATTTTCAATTTATTTTTTGTTATTAATTATTTTGTGTAACAAACACTTGAAAGGATAGATCAAATTAAATATTGAGTATGAAACGACATACCCTGTATGACGAGTCGGCAAATATTAAGTAATTAGTTTTCTCTTTTTTTTTATTGAAGAAAGAGCAAACACCTGCAACAGATTGTTTTGTGAAAATAATAATAATACAAAAACTCATAGGATTGAACGAATAGTATCATGTTACATACATACGAAAGACAAAATCATAAATGAACCTAATAATAACAACAATAACCCCTTTTTTTTTCGTTCATATCTAATTTTAATACAAAAAGGGAGAGAGAAACCGAGTAGTTTCCGTTATAAAGGAGAAAAAAAGTGACATTTTCACCATCGTTATTAGTGCATGAATTGCGATAAAACGCATTAACCTTGACAAGTAATATCAAAAATAAAAAGGGTTTTAATGTTGTGTCTAAAAACGTATGAGAGTTGATTGAAATTTTCATGACTTTAAGTTATAATAAATCTTTGTTGAACTCAGACAAATATTTGATATAATATTGCAAATGAGTAGAACTAATATGGTACGTGCCAGCCATCAAGTTTGAGTAGTACCACATTTCTTTTGAACGTTAATTAATATTGGACTTATTAGTGAGTCATGGACAAACTTTTTGATATGATTAATGTACTCACATGTGGATAACCGGGGGTAATAATACCCGGGGATAATACGATCGGCTTTATCAGTAACAAACCATCAATACAGCAGAACCATGGACATAAGTACATCGTGTGTTAATCACGATCTCATGATTACTATTAGTCGATGCACTTTGTATTAAATAGCCATAGAAAATAAGGATTTTTTTTATCAAACTTTTATCATTCAGTTATATTTTATATATTTTACATTAAAAAAAAGGTGGATGAAAAAAAGAATGACTAGTGATTCAATAGGTTCTACGGATAGTAAATACTGTATAGACCCATATTTAGATTGTTGAAAACTTCTGCTATATTTGAATGGATATTCTTCGAAAATCGCGTATTTGTATCGCGAAAAACACAGATCGACACATTCAATGAGCTTGTTTATTGTCATTCGTGCATAAAAACTTCAAGTAATTTAAACATACTGGCTATATATATATATATATATATATAATTATTTTAAGTAACGATTAAGGATGGATGATTTAGTACAAATTTATTGATATAAGTAACGACATCATTTACGTTATTGACAACTTTTCTATATGACATTGTGAATCTCCACATTCAATACAAAGAGTAGATATCATAAATGGTGAAAATATCATCATCGATAATAATCTTTGATCAGCATATACTGGCTCTTCTTTCATCTGAAAGAGCTCAATCAATGATTCAAGAACTACTGTTTGAATGAGGTGTGTTGCGAATTAATACTATTTTGATTGTACTGAGCGTGGATGAAATAATGTAGCATCCGTGGCAGCTACCAGCGAATGCGTGACAAATTTGTTAACCCTAATTAAGTGTAGGTCAAAAACTTCGTTTTCGTTTTGTCTGGTCTGTTTGACCATTACTAATAACAATAACAACATGGTGATTGAGAGCCTATATTTCCACCAACCTCAAGAACTTGGTTTTCTGCAGTTTGGTTTTTCTAAAAACCAGTGTTCAGTCATTTTGATAAACTTTGTGATCTATGCCTTCTGATTAGTAAACTTTTCCAACCCGTCAAGTCACTTTTGAGATTTCTTCTATCTATCACACACTATCGAGGAAAAACATTAATGATAAGGAAATACTTTCGTTCTGACCCTAAGACTGAAAATACGGCTGAAATAAAATTGGTTTTTGAGAAGAAATCTCTATCAACAAATATTTCCTTATTTCATTTTTTAAGTTATGAATGTATGTTTAGCATTTAAAACTGAGTCTGTCAGGCAGTTTTCAAGTAACCTGAAGTAATTCTGAATGAAATATGAATTCTTTGATTTTTGGTGAAAACAGCCAAAATTTGGTATTTTTTTAAGTTCTAAGTTTTCTGAAAACAAATACTGCCAAGAGACTCAACATGATTATCTCTAATCTATGTAGTTATTATCACAATCGCCGAGATACCAGCTCCAGTTTTTCAGGAAAAACCGGTGTCACGTCAAAACGACGAAAAATCAAAAACTCGTATGATTCCCATTTTTAAAAGGATATTCAGAAATCAATATAATGCTATTGAACATTTTTGAGGCATAATGTGATTTTCTAGGATCCTATAGAAAAACTGTTTTTGATAAAACTTTTTAAATCTTGTATGCATATGGTAAGATCACTCGTTGCTCCCACTTTTGAATGGCAGAAACCCCAGGTCTTTAGCACTTTTCGTTCAAAAAGTAGAAAACAGTCGATTTTGTTCTAATTTAAAATGGATAGTACTAAGTTTAGTGAAAAATTAAAATTAAAACTAACAATGAAAGTTTGAACTATGACTTTTCTGCCAAAAGGAAAATGTTACCACAAGGTTAATTAGTATGTTTTCTCATATAACTTTAGTAGTCAAATATTATTATGCAATCTGCAAACATGGACATTCAATATCGGATGAAGCACTGTTTTAGTGAATGCACCCAAACGTAAGTATTTAAATTATTACGCATCAAGAGCAATGTAACGAGTACTCATAAAAAAATCATCAACACTTATGTAAATTTTTTAAGTAACCAAGAGTCTTTTCATTAAATGATATAGCTCTGGAATTAGAAAATGTTATCAACTGCTGTTGTACTCATATGTACCAAATTACACGTTCCTGCGCCGCAAGTTGTAAGAAAAGTAAACTGTTAAAGAGCGCATAGACTGTTCCATTATAGAACTGATTACAAATACTCCACGATGCATCGTGAGGAAGTTATAGATCTCAGTGTACTCACTTCACAGTTTAAAAGTTTATCTAGCATATACCAGATGCCTTACTTAGATTAGAGACAAAACATCTTTTTATCAGGCTTTTGTCCTAAAGTCAACGCAATCCTTTTCATTCGACATTGAATTGAATTTATGATATTTTTCTGTTAAAATTCAAACTAACGGAGGAATATCAGAGTTTCTACATTTCAAACATTTTACGTAGATTTCCACAAATTTCCATTTACCAGTGATCGAGCCATCGTAATACATTTCTCTAGAATTCTAGGAAGTGTATAGAATTTTTTGTGACTGCTACTTTAATCTGTTTTCTTCAAGTGAAAGACAAGTTGAAATGTGATTGAATCGCTCGCTCTCATACTCACCATGCACATACACGTTTCCAAACACACAAAAATATACTTTGCTAAAATAAGAATTTCACGTTGAGTTCACTTGAAATTTCACCGGAATTTTGCGATTTTGTGGCAGAATTGATTTACAATTTCGAAATTATGATTTTTATGACCAAAATATATTCCAGTACAAAAAAAAGAATCAGCAGTCACATATAATTCTGTACATTTCAGATTGTCTCTCACTTGAAGAGAATAGATTAAAGCAGTAGTCACATAAAATTCTATACATTTCTTAGAATGCCTTTTTTAGAACCACTCTAACCTTTGATCTTATAGCTCTGAAGAAATTATCCTAAAATTTAAAGGAAAAATGGAGATTTCTGGAAATTGTCTGAAATGTAGAAAATCTGCCATTATTGAATTAATGAAATATTTTGAATTGTATCAAATACATATGAACACAACTTTCTCAGTAATAAATTTGTTTGTGATCAGATAACTATCTCGTTTTACTCAATTATAAATATAATATTTTGCTTATATTCTATCCTATTTGATATAAATCTATATATCTTTTCAAGAAAAAACGTAGAAGAATAAATGGCACCATAAAAAGAAAATATAAAATAAAAATCCAAAAATTTGTCGTATATATTTTTACAGACTAAATAGATTCTAACTGTTGAGTACATATGTATATCGGCGACTGTCGATAATTCCTGAGAAAATAATAGCGCCATGTAAGACAACGTAGACGGTACATCACACACTCAGGATGGAAGGAAACGACTACTGATGTTGTATTCTTGATTTGTTATCGTTTTATTCTAATAGAAGAAGAGGTATCACAGACGGTTTGCAAAATTTTAATCTCCTCGTCACGCATCTTGTTTAGCCGTTTGCAGATTTTCTCACTTAATTACTCAGCATCATACATCCGTATCTTTGGCTGTCGGATCTGTTTTTTCACCCATTGTTGTTGTTGTTCGAAATGATGGTAATGGTGGTAGAGGTGGAGGTGGCGGTATTTTAGTTGTGATTATTTTTTGTTGTGTAGTCGTATGAGGTTTATTATCACCACCATTTGGAAACGTATCTCTGTTATCTCTAAAATTATATGAACGTGTCTTATATCGTTTCCATAGTTCATTAATTATTTCTGTAACAACAAGATCACTAGCGTTAATAGCTAATAAACGGCAAACAAAAACTCCATCGTCTTTTAAGTAATGTAATACAAATTCTCTAGCTTGTTGCTTTTCATCATGTGGATTATATGCGGACATAATGCCAAGATGACGTTTAATAAAATGAACCTTTTCTCCTGAAAAACAAAAAAAAAAAAAACGAATAAAAATAATAATAGTAATAATAACAACAACAAATCGTTTATACTTGTTTCCATTAATTTATTATTTAGTCCTGTCATCAAAGAAAAATTTATTCTTTTATATAATACTAATTAGGATTGACGTATAGTAGTGCTTGACGAAATACGCTGCCCCATTTTAACAGTGCTACTTCATCTCAAAAACTCGATTATAGAATAACAAGTATAATGATCTATACAAGATAAGATTCTTATGTCTAGTAACCTTTCATTGAAAAATTTTATGGGGAAAAAAAACAAAAGTAGAAACAGACTTGTCAAAATCTTTTGATCTTAAAATATTGTCATTCTAAATGTCTTACTTGGCACTGCACAATAGTACAACCATAATAGAAAATCATAAATTGTTGCTGCACTAATCGATATTAACCAAAACCATTGTATTATAAATATCACCTCATTAAATAAATTAATCCTTAACACACATTGTACAGTATAGAAATGATTGATACCAATTTCACGTATTTTAAAATCGCTAAAGAAAAGTAAAAACAATACATGTAATAATTAAAATTTATATTTTTTTTGAGAAAAAAAATTACCAATAAGTCACTTTTGGAAAATGTCGATTTTCTGTCCATCGTTGATTTTTAAATAATTTTTCAATTACTTCAAAACCAAATAAATAATAATCATTTCCTAGAAATGCGTTCAGTAAAAATAATTGAGCTAATGCATTAACCAACCACATTAATTTAACAATAAAATAGACGACAACTAAATAATTTCCATAATGACGATTTGAACAAAATAAGAAAAGACGTAAAAATTTTCGAAAACAATAGAGTGGACGTTCAAAACGGCGACGTGTTAATTGGGCACGTGCAGCTATATAACGTTCAATATTTATTATTAAATAACTCATAATACGTTCTCGTGATTCAAATTGTTCAACTTGTTCATATTTCTAAAAATAAATTCTTTTTATTTAAATAATCAATTCAAAAAAATAAAATTTATCACTTACAATAGCTGCGTCAACTAAATTAACTAAATCTAATCCTGATTTAACATTTAACGTTCGCCATACAATTCGTGGAAAATAAAATAAAAATGCTTGAAATAACAGAATAAATGGTACCCATTGATAATATAGCTAAAACAGGGAATAAAAGTAATAACAATAGTGACTACTGTTCAGAAAACTACTCTGATTGTCTCGATCTTAAAACTTTTATGTATTAAAATCTATCATATTTTTTCATTATTATATCCGGTTTCATCATTCTAGCCTGTGACGTGTAAATTAACGATGTGAGAATAGATATTATAATTAGAAATCTGCACGAACGCGCGAATTCTCGTGGTCGCGAGCATGGACGGGTACGGGCAGGCTCGAAAAAGACACGGTCGGAAGGGTAGCGATTTTACAACAAAAAGAACATCACGTCTGTGACACATCAGAGAGAAAAAAATGTTTTTTTCTGCACAGGCAGTGAAAAAAAGTCACCGACAGGCACGGACAAGCACCCGGGACAGAACTACAGACACGAACGAGCACGGGCGAAAAATCTTGCCTGTGCAGGTCTCTAATTATGATAAATAAATGCAAAAACAAAATTAATAGAAGAATGTCTATGAATACCTACAATATCTTTATTCCGTCTTCCGAGTTCATCATCTGGTAGATCTTGATCTATTGGAATATCTAAAATTAATTTAAAAAATATTTAATAATAAAATAATTTAAATATTAAAAGGTTTAAATCGTACAATATGTGTTAGCTATCCAACAATAACTATCGGTATATGATTCGTATGATTGTTTAAACTGCGCTGGAACCCAACAATCAATAGGATCACCTAAATTTAAAAAATATATATTTAAACTATAAACAATTTTAAATTTTCTAAATTTTTTACCTGCATACTGTTTTGTCGTAACTAATATGGCAAATACGACACATAATGTCGTTGTATAACGATGACTTAAACGATCAACGTATGAATCATCATCTCGAAACTGTCTTAGATGTGAAACAGATAAACCTGTTAATTGTCTAACAAGTTCCATAATATTTTAAATGTTGTACATATACAACATTTTCAATAACATTGACATTAATTATGTCTAACAAATGAATTCTAAAATTAAAAAACAAAAAAAAAAAAAAAAGAAGAAAATAAACAGTAGCTAATCATTTTCAAAGAAGTAAATGTTTAATAGATGTCAATATATTAATGTTATCTTAGTTTCAGTTTTTTATTATTGATTCTAACCTAGTAATTTATTTGTTTTTTCAGCAAGATTTTTATAATGTCTCTGTAGTATGAGATTGTTGATAGAAACGTTAATAATAATATCCTGTCTATATCCTCTATAAATCAAACCTATTTATCCTATCATATATTTATTTCTAAATAAACAATATTGCTATCGAACACTTTTTTTTTCGCATAATTCTATAATTTAATAATGGAAAAATATGGAATTATTGTAGAATCTTAATATTATATATTTGAGGTTGATTATATGAAATGTTACAAAAATTATAGGTTACATACAATAAGAATTAATATCATTTTTGAGAATAAAACAGAGCGTCGTAAGGATTATCTCTCAATAATATTTTTAACTATATATACAATAACTTTTATGGCTTTTGAATAATGTAGGACAAAAATCTTTTTAATCTATGTCAGAGAAACTATATGAAACTAATTATAGATTATTTTCTATCAAAATTATATATATCTTCCATCTTTGTTTAGGATTCTTAACTTAGAAACAAAATTATTTCGTTATTAAGGAAGCTTTGTGTGTGTTATGTTATATTAAATTATCTCTTAAAATTATGCTTCTCGTGTTTTTACGCTTATATTCAGGTTTGAACTTGAATCAGGACATTATCGCTCCCATTATCGCCAACATCATCTTACAATGATGTTAAAACCAGAAAATGAGAGAGAGAGAGAGAGAGCGAGAAAGTTACTTCTCTTTGTCTATCTCTACTCTATACTAACTACAACTACAGAGAGAAGAACAGATGATGATGATGATGATGATTTTCCTTACATCTTATGCTCTTTTTATGTGTGTGTGTGTTTCAATTGATACCACCACACACATTCTCTTAAAAATATTATCTCTAGGCATCGACTTAGATTGAAAAAGTTGATAAAAAGAAGAAAGAAAAAAAAGAGACCGGAGAAAACGTTCGTTGAGACGATTAGCGTTAAAAATATGGTCGATCATTTGTGAATGAATAAAAACATACATGTACTTGTCTTTTGAATTAACCGACATGTTACACAACTGCTGCAGAAATCAGAATATTCACTATCAATGCATATTTCTCCTCCTTCTCTTTTCTTCAAATACATGAGATATAAAGATACATAGTATAGTCTCGATTATAAGAAAATCGTTCAATAGACTAGTAATACAACTATTTTGAATTATATAACTTCTACAAAGTGTGTATGTGTGTCGATTATATTAGCATGAAGGAAATAAGTCTATCACTAACTGATTTTCTAAAATCAGAACATATTTGATTTTTCCTTTAGTAATAGCTATTTTATAAATAAACAAAGAAAATGTGGCTCATATAATTAAGTGATAGATTGTAAAAAATAAAAATCAAAGTTCACTTGTGATTATTTGATATGTAATTAAATCCTAACTATAGAGTACTACTAATAAGCTCGTCATTGATATAAGTAGTTTATTATTTTTCTTATCTTCGATAACTGGAAAACCCACAATCACAAATATAGTGTTATAGTTTCATTGTTGCGTATAGTAACTGAGAAATGCCAACTATATTAAGGTAATTTTTATCGTTAACAACTTTCAATGTCACATTTTCTTCTTCTCTCTTTCTTCTTCTTACTTTGTTCTATTAGATATAAGAAAGAAGAAGAAGAAGAAAAATCAATGTATTGATTACGACAAATTGTTTCAATTAGTTTAACTACATAGTGAGAGATGGAAGATGCTGTTGCCTCAAGTCTCTCTAGTAGGACAAAAAAGAAATGTGCAAACATACGTACGCTAGTTGATTAAACGTTAATTATTTCTTGTTTATTATCTACTAAACACAGAAGTTTTACATAATAGAAACACAACTAACTCTTTATAAGATTGACAATATAAACGTTACAAACAGTTCATACATGTTTTTTGGTGATTTTCTTTACTTTTGTCGTATGGGTGTGTATATCGCGCATCAAACTACTACTCTTCTTCAAATAACAGCCTTTCTATCTCTGAAAATGGACTAATCTGCTAATATTAGATAAAGTGATGATATTTTTTAATTAAAATGAATGATTTTATCTTTATTTTATCAAAAATGGAAATATGAAATGACTTTTGAAGGACAAAACTATCTCACCACTAAACAATTTCATCATCTATGGAGTACGTTTAAATCCCAATGGTATTCAATTATTTATTCGTCAAAAGTATGATATATCTTTGTGTACTTGATAATGATTTTGAATATCTGGAGATAAAACAAAAAAAATAGTCTGCTTACCTTTTTTCACACTGAAATCGTTCATTTAAAATTTGAATATATTTAATATGAAAAAAAAAAAAAAATTAGAATAGCCAAATAACTTCAAATTAGTTTTCTTTTACGAGCAATTAATCAAATTCTTTCTTTTTTTTTCTTCTAACAATGATGCTTAATATAATTCATGCATGAGTCAACATTTTTATTTAAAGTGAATGGAATTTCATTTGTTTCATAAACGCACGACGAATACTATAACCGGTTCAGAAAAACGCAAAGAAGAAAAAAAAAAAATGAGAAAATTGTGGTTAAATACATTCATTTTGTTGAACACACTATGTATGCCTTTCTATATTTCAGAACAAAAGTTGAATAATTGTTTAGTAAAGAATATTATTATATAAAAAAAAAAAAACACACAAGTATATAGTCGAGATACACTATGACGCCAATATTAAACGTGTTAAAAGACTATTGTTGGCATAAAATGAAAATAGAAAAATGGCGAGAAAAAGAAACCAAGAGAGAGTGAGAAAAAGGAAAGTTTTTCTTTCAATTAATGAACACACACGCATATAGACACTCACGCAATTGAATATATAGTTAGTCTAGTTAGAGAACAAGAAGAAAGTATCCTATATACAGTATATACGAAATAGGGAGAGATTTTTTGGATCAAATTAATGGTATATTTTTCTTCAATCTTAAACTATTATTATATGTTCTCCCATTAGAATGAGCAAATATATTAATTATAAATCATTAACACTCACAAACTAAGTTAAAATAAAATCAATTCAAATCAGATTAGATAACTCAAATAAAGAAGAAAATGTTGAACTTATGTGATATGTCACATTTTCCTATTCAAAATAGCTCACTATATCCATGATAATACTAAGATATACTACATACAGTCTGTTTTATATCGGTTTAATATTTGTTTGATGATTTTTCATGGACATCAACAACAATTAAACAACAAATATGCTTGACTTTTTTTTGACAAGATCTGTCAGAAATGTTATGTACATATAGAGAACAAGTAAATTCTATCAACTATTGCTTAATATGAGTCCAATGTGGTCATCTACTCAATTGTCAATAAAGAAATATTTTCTTCTCTAATAAAATCTGTGTTAACAATAAAAAAATACTCTTCTTACCTTCTACTAATGTTCAATATTTTCTATTCTTTTTTTTTTTGTTTTCCGAGGCAAGTATACTACGAATGTTGAACCCTTGTTATAATCATACAGCTCTCTCTCTCTCCCACGTCATAATGATAACATGATGAAGATTGGAAAAAATGACGTTTTTCTTTCTTTATCCTTTTGATAACTGTCGTCGCGTGTAAAAGAACAAACAAATGATTCGTTATCGAAAATCGATAAAAAAATATATTTTCTTTTCCTGTTTTTTTCTATGGCACTGATGACACAATGGTAAAGAACTAAATCATTCAGTACATGCATAGAATATTAGTTAATTTGAGGAGAGAAAGACGTTATGTATTTCCGTAGTCAACAATTCTGGTCCATGTATGTTTCATGTTAAAGATAAATTCCGGCTACTTATTTGTTTTCGTTCTCTCTCTTTCTCTCTCTCGCTCTCATGTACAATAACCAGTATATTTTTCCTGCCTAATGATTGTCCAAAATGCCATCGTTAGAGAAATGGATTATTAGTAATGAGAAAAGTATTATTTTCTTTTACATGTTCTTTTCATTTTCTGCTCATAGTTCAGCAATCTTTGTTTTTTTTGACTAGCGGTCATCTCACAGCAGAAAAAGAAAATTGACCAACTTTCCGTGTTTTCTTTATTGAGCATTTTCTGTGATAATTATCTGATTTTTTTTTTTTGTTGTTTCTTTAGACACTCAGCTCTATTAGATCGATTTTTTCTTGTTTCTTCTCTTCTCTTTTTAGTATATGTTAAGAAATCATAATCAGTTACATTCACAATTCTATCACATGAAATGACAGTTAGTAATATGTAGAATAGAAACCATCCTACAGATGCTTTTACATGTTTTACAAGAGCTATTCAAATAAAAAACGACTTTGAATGTTGCTATAATACTCTTCTCTAATTAACTAACATCACTTTAAATATCATATAATCGAAAACAGAAATACTCTAACATGAACATAGAGCCTTGAAAAAGCAAAAAATGATACATTCAAAGACACTAGTTCTAAATCAAGATAAAATTGTTCGACTATATCAGTGACGGATAAAATATTCTTGTATTTAATAGACACTACTGTTAATTATACGTTGATTTTGTCAATACTCATTTCTATTAAATTTGATAAAATATCTCAGTTACGAGTAGTTTTTCTATTTTTGAACATAAAAACCATCGTTCTAAACGAAAATTACATTCGATTTCTCTGCTTTATACTACTAGCATTGATTTAATCTCTCCCATGTTAAAAAAAAATCGTTCGTACAGTGGTAATATTAATCATTAGGAAATTGATATAAATACACTGTTTTTTCTCACACTCGAACAGAGTAAGGAGGACGACAATTAATCAATGACGCTAAAAAAGACTGTTTGGGACTGTCTTATCCCATTATGAGAAAACTTGTTGACTATGATAAACAACTGTAAAATTTGTGTCACTATATATAAGATAAGTACCCGATGAAATAAATGTCGCTTGTTAATTTACGTAAAGAAATTGTTCATCGTGTTACTAGATTTCTAGACTGTTAATTTTCCTCAACTAGAATCTAAGTTGTAAAAATTTCATTCTATAATAGTAGTTTGGTTGATTATTCTAATAAGAATCGACGAGAAAGATAAATTATTCTAGAAAAAAAAAAAATCATATCTATTTATAGATAGAAAGTCAGCAAATGAATGAGTGACTGAACATTAATTTGTAATACTAAAGAAATTCTAATTTGTCTAAATTAAATTGTTCGATAAAAATTATTATTTATGACTTTGCTACTATTATTATTTACATTTTGTTTGTATTAATTGCCATTATTTACATCAAAATAAGATGATAAATGATAATACATAAAACTATGAGTACTATTCAGAAAAATAGATAAATTCAACACCTGGTTGAATTCTGCAATGTCACTCTTTGAATAGATAAAATTACATTTGATTGTAGAAGATTAAACAGTAGCTTTGTCATTATATACAAGTTTTAGTTTATTGTAAATACTTCATTTCTTGTCGATGATTAAATATCCTTATATAAACGTTAGAACATAAAATTGATTTCCTTGAGACGATATATAGATTATTTATTATCATTTTGCACCGCTCATTTCCGTTATACCTTCAGACTGACTGATTTATTAAACACGTTTTATAATTACTAACATGATGATTAATAATAATCATGGCACTAAAGAAACGACTAATCGTTTTTGCAAATGAGAAAATAATATTTCATAGTATAAAATGACTTGTTAGCATCAAACAGCTTTGTCAATGTCATCCAATATACCTAATGGTAAAAACAAGAGAAAAATTCGAATAATCTAAATTAGTTTTGCAAAAAATGCCAATATACCAAAGTATCCATTGATCAGAATACAATATGTGTATGTGTTTTGAAAAAGTAGATGAAATCTTGTACATAGTTTTAGCAGAAAAAGTTATCGTTTTTGATGTCAAAAAACATTTTTTACGTTTCAAAACGTGAACGAACAATTAAAGAACGTTTCTTTCATAAACAACGCCTGTTTTGTGTGTGTGTGTGTGTAAGAAAGTTTGAAAGATCTATATGTTTTTATACCAATATCCCAAGAAAAAAAATATTTATTGACAATTAGTACTCTTTTTTACATACTTCTGGAACGTGTCGATGAACATATTGTTCGTCTTATTCAGTCTCGCCACAATCTCTAAAATAACTTTATTTGCTGTATAATCTTCTCGTCAGCAAACATCCTTACATGTGTAACAGCGGACAGGAAAAACGAGTCAGAAATATTTTTTTTTGTGAGGCTTAGTCTACTGCCCAAAACATGATATTAAAAAAATTATTTTCTAATATTTTCTTGGTAGCTGTTGGGTTATACTTTATTCGATGCAATTCGATCACAGATGTTAGATTTTTTCCACTATTTATGGAAAATACTAAGCAAGATATGTCATATAGACCTAATCACAAACCTTTAAAAGCTTGTTCGGTCGAAACCAACTGCAGATTTGACTCTTGCCTTGTACGCAATAAATTTTGGATCGAAGTACTTCTGAAAAACTTTTTCCATTACTTTGCTCATTACTTTTTAAAGAAGTTTCCGAAAAGACTAAAAGCTAAACGATATCGAAAAATGTTTTAACAGTACGTCGATTCAAAGTTGTATTTTATTTCTCTATTAGATTAATATGTCGTATGTAATGGGTACCGTAGAGTTTAATACTGGCAAACAAGAGAACTGAGTTAATCTGTATTATAGAAGGAAATATGATAATGGTTACTGGGATTATCAAAGTCTTGATGCAAAACAATCTAAAATTATATCCCACGGCACAAAGCCTCACATAACAATGTCAGATTACAGCATCTGGCTACGAATCAATATTTAATAAATAAAAATCAACAGAATCGCATGTGAGTAGTGTTAACTATGTGTTTTTGGACTAATTATGTCACTTTCTTGTGAAGGAAACGTATTAAACGCACGAATGAAGAAAGATGTGTTAACAATTAGTTATTTAATAGTTTCATGAAAATGAAAACTCGAATGCCTTATTATTGAACACGCTAACATATATTAACAATTGCGAGATTTTTCTACCTCACTATCCATCCGATTCTCTGATTTTATTGGATTATTCAAAGATAAATTCGACAGCTCGTTGATTTACTTTGCACTTTCTATTACTATATTCAAATGAACGATTTCCTCCCTGTTCTATAACTGTGTATGCTTATCTGATATATCAGTATATGTAACTGTATTCTATTTGATAAATGTCACATTTAAATTAATCGAGAGTAAACAATTATCAATTTCACTCTTAATGGCATTTTGTCTTTACAATCCTTGCTCCGGAATGATACTAAGGTTCATTAAGCACCTTAGTCTGTCTACTAGAACAGAAAAGTTCTCTTCTATTACGGACTATTTCGTCAGAAATCCTCTTTTCTCTTAAAAGGAAGTATTGCATTACACATTGTAGTCTAGAACTATGACAATTCATGGTTTTTGTTCCTGAACTGGAAACGGTCCTACGGTTCAGGAACGACTCACCAGTTCTAGTTCCTTGAAACTTATTATTTATTCATATAGAAAACATTTTGAAAAAGGAGACAAACTAACATACTAAAAAGAAAAACATCAGCAGCTCCTCGTTCAAAAACAACTGTAGTTTCCGTTCGAAGGAATTAGAATTGATGAGTCGTTCCTCTTTCCAATGAACGTGAGCTGTTGGACCATTTTTAATTCAGGAACGGAATCTGAAAACAGTTTCGGTTCAATAAGCGAGAACTGAGAAGCAGTCCTCGTTATCGAGGAACTAGAGTTCAACAAACGGTGAACTGTCACAGGTCTAGTCTAGTCTGAACTGTCTATTTTTTAGAAACTGTATAAACTTTTATATTTTTACCAGTTTTTATGAATTTTAACAAAAGTTTGGCTAGATAAAACATATCTTGAAAATATTATTGTTCTCGCTAAGCTAACAAATATATGAACAATAAAAGTATACAAATGTACAGTTATAGATTGTCATCGTTCTGTACGACGTCACATTAAGAAGTTGTAAGCATTCTTAAAGAAGAATTGTAAAATTATGAACATAGAATAGCATGGTAGAAACTTTTATCAAGTCTCTCTCATACAGATTAAAGTTTCGCTTTGTATGGTCTATCATCCGTTTCTAAAAACGAGGCGGCTTGGCAGAATGCTTATCACATTTGAACGAAAAGTGATAGAGACATGAGGTTTTCACCGTTGGATAGAGAACATCGGGGGACGTAAGCATATGCAAAAACTAGACTTCCAGGTAAGGTTTACCATGGTAAGCCTTTCGATGCAAAGTCTACGAGGCTGCCATTCCTGGACCGTACGATGGATTTTGATTTTCAAACAGTGCAATCGATAGCCCTCGCAGAGATCTACAATTCTAGACCAGTCTTAACTCTCTATCTCTTACGGTTCAGGAGCTATAAGCATTTTTCCGAGAGCCCCAATTTCGACCAGTTGATCTTGGGTGATCCTAAAATGGGTCAAGATTGAGGTAGTCGGCCACGCTGAGTCGAGTGATGATGTTTATTTTTAGTCTCAAAACGACCTAGAGTCACTATATAAAGATTTTCGAAATATCCACTCTATACACAACATAGCGATAGAATGCTTTAATTTGAAAATCCTGGTATAGTGACTTTAGGTCGGCTGACCTTACCTGGACGCCTAGTTTTTGCATACGCTTACGTCTCCCGATGTTCTCTATCCAGCGGCGAAAACCGCATGTTTCTATCACTTTTTATTCAAATGTGATAAGCATTCTGCCGAGCCACCTCTTTTTCAGAAAAGGATAATAGTTTTAAACAAAAACATTCATTTACTATAAAGAATTATAAACCAGAGATTTAATAATGCTAATTGTAAGAACAAGTCGATCAGTCTACAAAAAAATTAGATTATGTGTCTGGCTATGTCTCTCACATTAAGCATGACGAATTGTATTAAAATATGAAGTCATAGTTGCACACACATTGTGTACTAGAATAAATATAAAAAATGGTAAATATATCAGCTTGTCCCAATCTACGACGATTCAAAAGGAAACAGCTATGAATTCATCAGAGAAAAACGATTTCTGGTATTTCGATATTTGATATCTGCGATATATTCTTTCGATATTAATACTTTTTTAGTATAAGACATAAAAGCTGATTTTGTTCAGTTATTGTTTAAAAATATAGGCGATGAGATCTGTTAATGTACAAGCCACGTCAATGCAACTGTTCAACAAAAATATTATATATCAGTAACAGTAGCAACAAAATCATATACCATTTGCTTATCAACATCGACTTAAAATTTAACAGAAATCTTCATCGTTTGAACAGCAATTTTTATTGAACTTTAGTCTATTGCACAATTGTATCGATTGGAGTCTTGCTGTTATAATGCAACACTACTATACCGTTGTTCGCACAAATGTCAGCGAAAACTGGCTCCCCTGAGAATTACAGAATATATGGATATATAATCATTTAAGTTTTGTACATGTGTCCAAGTTCTTTTTTGGAGATCTCTTAAAAAATATAAGTGGATCATTTGCTCAATGAAACACTTCTCTCTCCATCACAAAATGTATCATTTCTTGACATATATCTCATATAAGACACAGCAAAACACATTATGACATTATATTAAAATTTACATACACAACAAAATAAAGCATCCAATCCCAATTGTTCTGAGAAAACAGATGCACAAAAAAGAGATTTAGACGATGAAGTAACGGAAAACAGTCGTTTACATTGAACAACGTAAACACAAACAAAAAACCGTTAGACACACAAACAACGAAGCAGGAAAAATTACCTAATATGTCAATAGTCAGAGAAATATTGAGAGAGAAAGAGAGACAGACTTTTTTGTTACTCTTTTACAGTTCAACTCTGTAACAGAAGTTTAACAAAAAAAATTTAAAAAAAACCAAAAGAACAAATCTGAAAAAAGCCAATCATATGAGAAACAAAAAAAATGCTTGATTCGTTTTCAATAACAAAAGTAAGCATACAGTTACATATTGAATTATATTACTTTCTTCTTTCGTTTGGCTGGTGAACTGGTAGGTGGTGTTGCAAATGCATCGGGTTTTCGTTTTTGGCCACCATTGCTCTAAAACCGACAAAAAGAATACAGCTCTATTAAACAATTTTCGAATATTAAAACTAACCTTTGATATTGTGGCTGCTTGTGAATTGGAAGTGTTCAGTTTCGATCGCCCTTTTTTCTTTTCAGCACGCTCTTTTTCTTCTAATTCTTGTTCTCGCTCAATAAATGTGATTAAAGTATTACACCGACGTTGCAATTCCTGCATAAAAAGAATATTTATTGAAAAAAAGTCTTTAGTAACGGAAAGTGAGAACTAACGTACCATTGATGTGCGTGATTTCAAGAACCAATCGAAACGAAATTGCGGTGATTGTCTAACAGCATAGCGCAATTCTTCATAAACATTTTCTTTATCAAAGCCAAGTTTATGAAGCATGCAAAGTAGAAATCGATCTTCTTCTTCCGTATAATTTTTTCCTTTATTAGTTCCATATTGAATACGTAATTGATGAAATGGTGCTTTATAACGTGCCATCTAGAAAATAAAAATAAAGTGATTGAATGAACTAAAATGAGTCTAAATTAGCTTACTTTTGTGTCAAGTGCTTTTTTAATACTGATACGTCGATGTATTTTTGTTTCACCACGTTCAATTTGTGCCATAATACGTTCGATATCAGTTAATTCATGACAACGATCCCAGAAGATTCGCGCATAGGCCATGACTTCTTCCGGTGTTTTACCTTCAACATCTTTACATATATTTTCTAAATCATCACGACTATATTTTTCGTTTGCTTTGATAAATTGATTAAAATCACGTTTTGTCCAATTTGTAAAACCTTGTTGTAACAATTGTTCTTTTTCATATTGCTCATCATCTGTCAACGGTTCTGATTCATCAATTTTTCTCTGTTCTTGTTGCTGTTGCCGTTTACTTTCATTATCATCCAAATCTGGATCACGTACAGCTTTATAACCGATTTGTTTTCGATATGCATAAATCTCACGATCTAATAATTCGAATAATCTTGGTGGAAAAAACTAAAATTGTAAACAAATTCATCTAAATAATTAGATTATTCACAGATATGACTAAATACCTGAAAATCTTGTACATTTGGTTGACGTGGTGGTCGCGGTGCTTTTGGCGCACGTGGTTCAGTCATTCGTAATGCTTCACGAAAATAAGCATCAACAGCATAATTTGCTTTACGTTCACGCTTAGGCGGCTAGAAAATTCAGAAAAAAAATGTTAAAATTAAACAGATAAGCACGTACATCCGTTTATACCTCAATCCATTTAATACCAAGACCAGACGATTGTTTCTCACGATAATCTTCGCCTTCGAATTTATAAATAGAACCAGTTTCTTTTCCATCACCATCTGTTGAATCCGCATTATCAATAGTAAATTTTCTCAATTGATTTTCACCTAATGCCTCAAATTTCTTTCGTGATTCTTGCGTTTTTTGTTCACCTTCAGCCAAAATCAAGTCAATATCTTTATCTAATTCACTTTCGCCTTGTTTTGATGAGAATACATGTGATGCTCCATGACGAATCATTGATAACATTTCGTCTTTTCCTAATTTTGTCGATGCATCTTGTAAACGTCCTTGTTGAATAACAACATGATCGAGCCGTAATTTCATTTCGGCACGTTCACAAATTCGTTCTTCAACTGTATGTTCAGTTATCAAACGAAAGACACGAACCTGAAATGAGTAATTCAAAATAAATATAACAAAAAGCTTTTAAAAACATTCAACTTACGGTTTTTGTTTGTCCTATTCGATGGGCTCTATCTGTGGCTTGTAAATCAACTTGTGGATTCCAATCGCTATCGTATAATACAACAATATCCGCTGTTGCCAAATTAATACCCAAACCACCAGCTCTTGTACTTAACATGAATAAAAATTTTGTGCTATTGGGTTTATTATAAGCATCGATTGACGCTTGACGATCTTCATGTGATGTTTGACCATCTAATCGACAATATTCAAAATTTCTCCATATACAATAATCTTCTAATATATCTAACATTCTCGTCATTTGACTAAATAACAATACACGTGATCCTTGTTCTTTTAATTTGATCAATAATTTATCTAGAATAACCATTTTTCCACAATTATCAACTAAATGTTTATCGGTCGTGTACGGTGGACCAGGTTCGGCTCCATCAAAAATATCTAATCAAAAGAAAAATTGTCTTACAATAATGTAATCAGAAAATTTCTATACCACAAACTTACATGGATGATTAGCACATTTTCTTAATTGCATCAGAATATTCAACAGACGAACTTTATCCAATTTTCCACTTGCACTATTCAATATATCAATATCTTTCATTAAAATTTTTGTATACCATTGTCGTTGTAAAGGTGCAAGACCAACATATAATTTTGTTTCAACTTTTGGTGGTAGTTTTTTTTCAACATCACTTTTTAATCGTCTTAATAAAAATGGTTTCAAAATACCGTGTAAACGTGTAACTAATTCGGTATCATCCGCAAGACATTTTTGTGTATCAAACCAAGCATTAAAATCGTCAGCCGAATCAAACACATCGGGTAATAAAAAGTTCAAAAGTGCCCATAATTCATGAAGATTATTTTGTAATGGTGTGCTAAAAATAAACATAAAGAGTTGAGTTGATAAAGTACTTATATATGAGTTATTTTACCCAGTAATTAATAAACGGTTTGTTGATTTCAATAATCGAACCATTTTACTTAATTTTGATTGTTCATTTTTGATTCGATGCGCTTCATCAATGCAAATATAACGCCAATTATACTTTTTTAATACAGTACTTTCACGTAAGACACATTCGTATGATGTTACTAACACATCCCAATCACCCGGTTCTATCTCTTCGCGAATAATTCGATTACGTTCTTCTTGTAAACCAATTAAACAAACACTTTTTATTGATGGTACCCAACGTTGAAACTCATTCATCCAATTTTGTAATGTTGATTTTGGTGCTATGACCATATGTGGTGAACCAGCATTACGATAATGTTTCATATAACCAAGCAGAGATATTGTTTGCAATGTCTTGCCTAGGCCCTATAAATATATACAGGACTTTGGATCAAAATTACTTAAAACATTCGTACGTCAAGCTTTTTATTTGATTTTCGAAATACTTCCAGCTGAGAAATTTTTATAGCAATAGATTATCACTCAAACACAGTGGTTCTTGACAAACATATCCTTCAAGTTGTATACAATTGAAGGTACAGTATGATTACTGTTACAAGAGGAGAAAAAGTACTCTCCCACAACTTTTTAACAACTGACCATTTCATCAGCCAAAATACCATTAATACCATTTTCAAACAAGGATATCATCCAATTGAGGCCACGTACTTGATAGTCGCGCATTTCGCCACCTTTTACAACTACAAAAGTAAAAACAGTTGATACAAACATGTTACTCAATCAATATTCTACTTACACCAGGGGGACTCATCAAATCTAGTTATATCCCGTTTTTCTGCATCTTTTGCATCATGCAATAATTCTTCATCTTCTTCTTCTTCAGTCATCTGAATTGAGAAGAATAGTTATTATAGCAAAAAATGATAGTTGATGATTATTTCCATATCCACTTACACGATGGCGGTGACTAAAAAAATTCAGAACGAGAAAATATTTAGTGAGACATATATGAAGACTAAAAATATCCTATCAATCAATACTTACTCTCCACTGCCAGTACTTGCAGTTGATTTCTGTTTTTCTGCTTCGACTGGCAATTTCATTTTTAACGGTGATGATTGACCTTTATGATGTTTATTTAATGTACCGTCTTGAACGAAATGTGAGAATATTTCTGTTTGTTCAAGTAAATAATTGAAACGTTTGGCTTGATCTTGATTCTGAAGTGAACAAAAATATAGAGGAAAGAAAATAAAACGAATCAATATACGTACAAGTCGACTCTGATAAGCTGGATCAAGAATTGGGCGTTCCAATTTGGGCTTTGGTTTCTTTTTTAACGTCGTATATTCTTCATCGTCATCTTCTTCAGGTAATGGATCATCGGCTCCCCCAAGTTCTTCCTTAAAACACAATTACAATTATTTCTCACATACACACTCATAAACTTGCGAATAAATCTCGACAAAAAATCTGGTTCAGGACTCCTAATCCCGATTTGGATCCCAAAAAGGTAGATCCGAGGAGCTCCACCGTAATTCATACCTCTAATTCGTCAGCGTCCTTTTCTTCAAGTTTTTCTTTTTGACGTTTGATAACAGAAGTACGTTTTGAAAATACAGCGTTCGATGCGCTTAGATGGTCTGAATTCGATTCTGAACTAACATTTGCTGCTGATGGGACACCATTCTCATCAGTTATGTTTTCATTCATTTTATGTTATTTATTCAATCTAGAATGAAGAAATGAAGAAAAATTAGAAACAATATAACAAAGAAAATTTTCGTGCTGAAAGGATTTTCTGTGTGAAATATTAATCAGATCAACAAAATCTCCCTTAAACATTTTACTTCATACTGTACCAATGCGTAAATTTATTCTTTGTGCTCTACTCAGTGAGAAAACTCACGAATAAGGAAGATTTTTGATTGATTTGACGTAAAAAAACATGTTAATTTTCTACTTTAAAAAATGTAATTAAACAAAAATCGTAGAAAAATAAGCTAGGTTCAAAAAGTTGTAAAAAATAGTCGTTGTATCGAATAACACCAAAATAAATCTAAAATGGATTTGGTAAAGAATGCAGTAAGAAAAATAGCGTGACAGACATACTGTACATCACAAATGTTTAAGAGACGTGTGACACACGCGCATATAGATACATACTGCGAAGCGGTATATTCATGTTTGTGAAAATCATAAAAGTAGGAAAAAAATAAAAAACCAGACACGACTAGAATGAGATCTAACAGACACAAAGTGAAATTTGTTCAACGGAATGAATACAAGAGTGCCAGCCAAACTCCCAAACAGAAAGTAAGCTATGATATTTTGTAAGTATGAGTCTTTTATCTAAAACAAACGATGAATTTACTAATAGAATGTGTTGCTTTAATCGCTATGAATGAACTAATACGTACCGCGGATGATGTTCCATTTCGAATCGTAACAATGGTAAATGGAATTTCAAGACCAATTAAACAGTCTATTATGTTAATGAGTTAAGGAAATTCAAGGGAAATTTATCTTGTCGAAATGTAGAAGAATGGTATCGATGAAAAGCAGTACCGTCTGTGGAGATCGACACTCATGCAATGTTTCGTAACACGAAAGATTATTAATTCATTTGAAGATTCAACGTTCATTTCTAATACATAGAAATATGTTACGCATACTGAGCGAGATTTGAACATGAAATTTTACATTTCAAAAAAAAATGTGCTTACAAAACTGTTTTTTTTTGTCTGCATCACCATTTACACTTAGTACAGCGACTATTGCTGAAAAAATATCGGAAGCATCATTACTAAACGCCAAAAGTGTCACATCCTGTACATCCTGTTAGTTTAGTTAGTTGAAATAGCATAAGCTAGCCTTGCTTTGTAACAATCATACTTGAAAAAATTAAAATTCAGTTCAGTTCATTACATGATTGTGTTTAATGCAGTTCTATCGTTGTTACCGATAATATTATGCCCTAAACATTCAATTTATCTCCAATAACACAAAGTAGAAAAACGAGATAAAAAATGCTGCATTAAACTGATCATCGTTTGTTGTTCGTATAAAAGAATTAGAATCATTACAAAACCGATAGTGCTGACGACATTTGAAATAGAAAACAAATCGTAAACATCATTAGACTGGCACTGTTCTTTGGCAGTAACGTAGCCAAAAGAGTAGAAGTTAAAAGAGGATAGAAATAGAAGTTCATACTGCATCTTAAGCTAAAAAAATTTTCTATTCGCTACATTCTTCCTATGTTGCTATTCTCTAATTTACATTGTAGTCAGTTGTCACTTGTTGGTCAATCAAAATAAGATATATCTAAAAATACGAAGAATACGTGCTGTCAAACAAAGAATCATCATTCATTAAAGAAGAAATTGCAACTTTGTTTTATTACACTCTTTTCTTTCAAAACATCAACAGTCTGAATGGAGTATGACAAATGCAATATGTATGCTGAAGAATGTATTTCCTTCCTTAAATGATCTTTAGTTAATAACCGAATGCCTGACATTCAGCAAGACCTGAATGGTATAGTATGCGGATGTAGTAAGTTTATAGAAAGAAAGGAAGAGGGAAAGAAAGACCCAGATGACTCATCCGATTTCCATTGGTGAAAAATCTGCAAATAATAAAGTGCCATAGATCTCTTCACGTAGAAGAACAGTACGCGTGTAAAAGAACGTATAGAAATAAGAAAAGTTTAAACTTATCGCTTGATTTGATAAAGGAATTTCACAATGTTGGTAAAAAGTTTTACTAGTGTCATCTATATAGAAACTAATAAACAGATGGCACACTCGAATGATCGCTGGTGGTAGGAAATTTAGAAAATTTTTGCAGCAGGTACGTGGTTCCCAACTGGTCCGATTTTTGGACTATTGTCTGCAGGTTGTCCGTTGTTCACTTTTCGAAAATCGAATGGTGGTCTTTATGATGAGGGTCATCGAGCGAAAAATGGGGTTCAACCCTTAATTATAATATAAAAGAGATGTTCTCTTTTTGCTCGTCATCGTCAATGCATCCAAAATGTCAATTCTCACTAGAGTGTGAACTTTCTTACCTTTAATATCTTTAGAAGTATGATCAATTGATCGTGTGAGATATCCAAACATACGTACGTCTTGGAAAATATTTTCATCAAGTTGATATTTCCTGTTATACTGTTGTTTGGTTCTCTTCAATACATCTATTGATGGAACTTCACTAAAGTTTCCTTCTTTTAGAAAATCTTCATTAGCATATCGTAAATTACGTTGATAGATGACTAGGGGTCCATGTTGATTAACTTGTTTTGCTAAAAGAAAAATTCAATACAATAGGTTCGTGAACAATTGAACATATACCCATAGCTTCTCGAGCAGCTCCAGTCAATGGACGGCCGGTCGTTTCCTTCTTTGGATCGTGCTTTTTATCACCTATAACCACCACTTTGAACACACATGGACTTCCTTTATTTTTCACTTCATGTTCAACGTCGATTTCAATCCTCACAGGACACTCGCTATTTGTACAGTGACCTATGGCACTGAATAAATTGGATTTCTTTTTCCATGAAGTAGGATCTCGAATATGATGGTATCGAAAAATGATGGTACACGTGATACCCAGTGTAACTAAATGCGAAGCAAGTTGATTTCCCCAACCATTGTATACATCATAGGTTTTGTGATCGTAGGAAGCTCGCCATTGCTCGTAAGTCATTGTAAAATACTGTACATAACGAGGTGTTAAAACATCTTTTGATCGCATAACTTTCGGTTCATTGGAAGGCACTATTGATAAAGCAGCATTTATTTATTTATTTATTTTTTTGCAGATAACTGATGACCACTAGGGGTCCTGGCAGTACTTTAGCCTTGAAAAAAAAAGAACCAAGAAACAACAAATGGATTGAGTGATATGTACAACATCCTCTTAAAAAAAAAATAATAATTAATGGTTTACAGACAATGGTTTTAACAAAATTTTTTCTATACACTTACAAATAGCGAGTGTCCTGTGAGGATTGAAATCGACGTTGAACATGAAGTGAAAAATAAAGGAAGTCCATGTGTGTTCAAAGTGGTGGTTATAGGTGATAA